>JASSUY010031106.1:0-65422 GCA_032466535.1 Forpus xanthops | reverse complement strand
CACCCCCAAGTCCTTCTCCTCAGGGCTGCTCTGAATCTCTTCTCTGCCCAACCTGTAGCTGTGCCTGAGATTGCTCCGACCCAGGTGTAGGACCTCGCACATATCATGGTTAAACTTCATGAGGTTGGCATCAGCCCACCTCACAAGCGTGTTCAAGGTCCCTCTGGATGTCATTCCTTCCCTCCAGCATATCAACCGAGCCACAGAGCTTCATGTCATCAGCGAACTTGCTGAGGGCGCAGTCAATCTCACTGTCCAAGCATTAGATACTTTCTCTGTAAAATAGAAGAGAAAAATAGTCTCAGGAAATTGCATATCCTTTCTGATCAGGCTGACTTTAAAGATGATTGTAAAAGCCCTTTGATAGGGTTATGTCCTTTGGTTGTATTAATAGGAGGCAGTTACAGTCGTGCATTTGGGCACACAGATGTGTCCATGCCCTTGGAAGATGTCTTGTTTTAAAAGGGCCACAGGACTTGCATCATGTTCCATGAGCAGCAGGGGCTGCGGAGCTCATGTGGAGCTGGTAATGGGCAGTCTGGTCTACAGCTCAGCCAAGGCGTTGTGCCTTCCCCAGACCTCAACAGCAGAACTTGGCTATCTTGTTGAGAACATGCTGAAGACATCTTTTGAAAGTCTTCCATGTCACCAGAAGGGTCGATCAGGAAAAGAACAAAAGAAAAGAAAAAAAAACAGAAAACAGAAAAAGTGAAATTCTCCTGTAGTGGGGTGGTTTAGAAAAAGGGTTTCCTGCAAATGCAGAACCTCATTGCATTTGTGGCTAAATCACAGGACTTTTCAACACTGAAACTCGCCATCAGCTTCAGTGAGACTTCTCACTCCTAATTTCAGATTTGTCCTTATATACTTTGCAGAGTCTGGACCTTAAAACTTTAATACGTTGCTAAGCTGTGAGTCATTGAAAGTGCTGCTGCCTCAAGTGAGCTAGGGACTGAAGCAAACTCATACTGGTTATTTTTGAATCCATTTTGTGTTGATTCAATCAAACTGATGTTGCACTGGGCAGAATTTTTCTTTATATAACATGTAAGATAATTGTTAAGGTTTGTATAGGGAAGTTTGATTAAAATGACCTCTAATTAAGCACTGTGTTCATTGTTCATCACATGTATTTAGAATTTCTTTTAACATTAGAAAAAGATTTCAGTTGGAAAATTGTGTCATGATGGTGAAAATTTTCTTTTGTAGAAAAATATTTTAAGGTGTTCTGAGAAGAAAAAAGGTTTTCCAATATACCTGCATGCATATGGATAAATATATAAATACATATGTGTGTATTACATATCCTCATGCACACAGCCATGTGCAAATTGATGTGAGAGTTAGTATGTCATAATCCTTAGGAGCTATAACCCTAGCAATTTGTGCATGAAAGCCTAACATGAACCATACAATCAAAATGAATTGAATGAACTGACAAGAAAGCGGATACATTAAGCTTTGCACAACTGTAAAATTAATATTACAGCTATGTCACCTTCGCCTGCAGCTGGACTGAGCAAGGGTGAGAAAGAGAGAGAAATCAATTCCACAAGTTTTGGAGAATGTAAGACTGTGCCGAGAATGTATCTGTGTCTTGTGCTGTCTTGTTCTGGTGTCATTGCTGCTCTGTGGCGGGGGGCTCTTCATCACCAAGGGAGTCTGGCAGGGCCGTACACCAAGGTTAGACATGAAGGTGCAAAGTACTTGCTTTACTGTTTCCTGGTTAGCAGTGGATTTCATAGGCGGAGGTGGGGGGCTTATCATATTGCTGTTTTGTCCATGAGTTTTCCTGGTGGGCTGTGGCACTCACCTCTCCTTCCATTCCTCCTCATGGCCACAGAAGAACTCTTCTTACCACTTTTGTGACGCTCTCCAAATAGTCTGGTTGAATGCAGGATGAGCAGACTGGCAAGTTTTACTCATCTGGGCTATGCAATTGAGAGTTAGACATACTTGAGATCAGTTCAAGGTGTAGATGCAATGAATGACTCCTGGAGGCCATATTTTCATTCGCTTTCAATAAAGTTTCAGCACCACCATGAAGTTTTCCCTTTAAGTAACAAATATGACTCCTCTGAAGCGTTACCAAATAATGGAGAACCTAAATTAATTCTCCAGTGTTGAGAGCCTCCGGGTCCCACCTCAGCTGTAAGTAGCATGGAGGAGGTGGATGGGGTTTTCTGAGCTGTGCCGATGAATCACTGTACTGCAGAACTGGCACAAAAGGTGGTAAAAGGAGTTTTGTTTGGTTTGTACTCACTCTGTGTAAACGTGTGTTGTTTTTGTGTTTGTTGTACCTGTGTTTCACCTGTCTGTAATCCTTCTAGTGGAAGCAGCATTACATTACTGAACTCACTTCTTTGGGATAGACTTGTCTTGTTTTTGTTGCTTTGATTTGACACTGCTGTTACACCTTGGCTTGCCATTCCCTCCAGCGGCTGTTAATTGGCTAGCTGGTACCCAAACCAGGAACACAAGGCATCATTCAGTGAAACGGGAGAGTTGACAAATGGGAAGGTTTTGAGAGGCGCTGAGGAAATTGGCCCCTGCTGAAGCTCTCTGCAGAAGCCATTTTGCCTCCAACAGAACCAACACACACTATTAATTGGTTGGGGGCCAGCCTTTGCCAAAAAAATCCTTCGAAGTGCTGAAGAGACACTTTGAATTTGTCTGCTCTTCACGCTTCCCCTTGCTGAAGGCAGCAACAAACACCAATTAACTCGTTGTGTAAGTTTTGCTGTTGTGCCACACATCTGTATGGTGTTGATCTGCCCTCAGCCAGCTCGCCCGAACAGATGAACCACGCAGGCTTCCAGCAGGTTCAGTGCCTGATCTGTATTTGTAGCTGGACAAAAATTAGCCTCTAGTTCAGTAAGGTGATGTGCATGGATCTAGCTTAGTTTATGAATGCAATGTGAAAATATATGCAACCCGTCTGAATGAAAATGTAAAGCAAACATCTGTGCCTTAGCATTCATCTGTTCTTCAAATTTTTAGTATTGCCTTAAATTCATATTGTGGTTTAAACCTGTTGAGTCACTGAAGAATGAACATCAGTGCTAATCAAAATCTCAACACTCAGAAACCCCAGATGACTAGACTCAAACCTTTGCACAACAACCACTGTGAGTGTAAAATGCAGTTAGGACCACGTCTGATGCTCAGCGATGTCAGTGGAAAACAACCCGTTTATTGTCTCCCGTATACAGAAACCTAGATGATGTGTCATTAAACATGTCACATCCTGTATCTGTGTTTGCACTTATTTAAATTACATTCCTACTTTGGTTTCTTTGCTAAAAATGCAGACAGCTAACTTGTAAAGGAACAGTTTTTCTTATCATTAATTATAAATGTTGGGAGTGGATCTTTACAAAACTAGTCACTGTTACAGATCCCAACCAATAAATGTTAAATGAACCTGACATTTTCTTCTGATACGATTTAATGTTAGCAATTAATTTTGTATTTTTAAAGAAGGGATGAAAGCAAGCGTGAGTAAGCTAGTACAAAACATTACTGCTCAACTGCACTTCAAGGCTAATACTTCACTGTACGTAAAATTCATTGTAAAAACCTTGCTGGTGTTCCATACTAATGAGTAGTAAGGTTGGGCTTTTTTAAGTTTCCTGCTGGTTTTATCTGTTAAGTGGTTTTACAAAGCCTGTACATGAGTGAGTGAGAGTCAAGAGAGTTGCATTGTTTTCAGTGGAGCCCTTCTGTTTCACACCAACTGGAGATCTGTCCCATAGTTATTTAAAGCAGTGTCAGTAGACAGATAGCAAACTATGCTTGTGAAAGTTAATTAAACAATAGAAATCACAACAAGTGTCTTTTTTGTCTCCCATGAAAGAAGAGGCAGCTGTATTGTTTCTGGCAGAGTAATTCTCTGTTGTACACATTTATTTATTGGAGATTTGGAAGAGGCTTTTGCACTGGGTAATGATGCTAATATTAATGAAAGGAAATACTGTAGTGATAAACAAATGGCAAGTCACAATTAAACACCTAGAAAGTGGAAACAACCACATAGTTTTTAGTAGCGATTTAAATAATAATCCTTTAGTATTTAAAGCTGTTAAAGTTCTTAATTATGCCACCAAGAGTAATACTGTGCAGCAGGTCCCTCTACATCAGAATAGTCCTGATTCAGGTATAAAGGTGTGTGGGTTTGATTAAAATTTACAGTTTTCCTTCTTTCCCTTCAGTTCCAGATTACCAAGAGCAGGATATCTTTCTATGGAGAAAGGAAACCGGTTTTGGATTTAGGATTCTAGGTGGAAATGAACCTGGAGAGCCTGTGAGTATATCTAGAAGTGGTCACGTTTTATCCCACGGGATCTCTCAGCATCACAACAGTAGCATGAACAGTTATGCAGAAGTGTGCTGTAGTATCTCTGTTAAAATATCCAGTGAGCAATGCATTTACACCTGCACCTCCTCCCCACTCTCCCTCCAAAAACCAAACTAAACCTCCCATAACTGAAACAGGTTTGGCTTCTCCTCCTATTCCCTTTTTTTTGTTATAGCCCAAATGAAAACACATAAGTCTGAAATTGCCTGGGACACTGAGAAAAGGATGTCCTGCTCAGGTCTGCAAGTATTTTATCTCAGTGTGTCACATTTGCTATTTGCTCAATTCCCCCCTTAAAGTCACTGAACTTCTTTACCATAAATCCAGTACCTGTGGAAGGTGTCAGGCTTTCTTATGCTGCACAGGTCAAAGCTAGATAGTGGCAGCATAAATTTCCACATACTTCCCTACCAAAATTATTTTCCTCATGTATGAGAAGTGGGGCTGTGAATTCCTCTCATGTTTAGAGCCACTCCACAGAACCCACTGCGTTGGTGGATGGATGAGTGGTGCAGAGTTTGTAAACCCTAGAGGCAACTGAAAAGATAACTCAGTCTTTGCTTTCCTGACAAGACCTTCAGTGCAGAGCCATCTTCCTCTGGTCACTGTCTGGTTGAACACATTTCCAGAGGCTGTCTGTCATTAGAGTGAAGAGACCACCTAAAGAAGAAAGATGTCAGTTTGTTACTCTTTCACAATATGCATGTGGAGCTGCTTTCGCAGGAGCAACTTCCCTGACCTGCAGACATCTGTCAATAGTTTCTTGTCCCTATTAAATTGGGTTTAACTACCAGTGCCCTTTGCTTCCAGCTGGCTGTTGAGCGAATTCTTATTTATCACTGTATTTCTCTCTCTCTTTCCTATCTCCTATTTGTGCTAATTCATCAACAGATTTACATCGGTCACATTGTACCGCTGGGTGCTGCTGATGCTGACGGCCGCCTGAGGTCGGGTGATGAACTGATCTGTGTGGATGGGACGCCTGTTGTCGGGAAATCACACCAGCTTGTCGTCCAGCTTATGCAACAGGCAGCCAAACAAGGTCATGTCAATCTGACTGTCAGGCGCAAAGTGGTTTACACAGGTAGGCTGCAGTGCTGCTCTGCAGGGGTAGATTTTCCTTCCAGACTCCATCTGTTCAAGGAATAGTTTAAAGGGAAAAAGCTCTTTGTAACTTTGGCAATACTCAAGGGATGTGCTATTGTTGTTCCTCTTTTGCCTGTTTTTAGTCTTTTTTTGTTCTTGATCAAGTATGTGTCAGATATTTTGCTTCCAGTCAGGATTCTCTCAGTCTCAGCTGCCTTCCCTAGTCTTTCTGAAGGTTTCTAATAAAATGGGGAACTGTCCAGTTTCAACCATTTTAGTTTGTCTTGTGCCTGGCTGCCTGTATTCCCTATTTACTTACCAAAATAACCATGCTGCCTGATAGCCACTCTTAAACTGGGAGTGAGGGAAAAGATGCTGAAGAGTCCACAGGAGGGGAGGCAAGGGCAGAGAGTGAATGAAGGCATTGGTGTGTGGTGGCTGATGTCTCAGACTCGAGAAGCATCAAGTGAGGTTGCAGCATGTAGCTGACTAACTGAAGGACGTGAAACTGTAAGTGTCAAGGTCAGATTGGATGGGGCTTTGAGCAGTGTGGTCTAGGGGAAAGTGCCTCTGTCTGTGTCTGAGCTTTAACATCCCTTCCAACCCAAACCATTCTATGGTTGTATGGTTCTGTAGTGCAGGGTCTGTGTGTTTTTTTGTACTTGAGAGATTTCTGTATGCTGCATTATGCTAGGCCTTGGGCACACATTGAACAAGTCTAAAAGGTGAAAAAGAAGCTGGCAGGAAGACAAAGATGCAGAGAGAGGTGACACCACTGCATGGTGACACCCAGGTTAGTGGCAGAAAAACATCCTGATAGCAAAGAAAATGAAGAAATGATCACGAGTTTCTAAATTACATGTGACCTTATACTTAATATTGGGCAGTAATACTGGGATGCTTCCTTCTCTAATGAGCTTTAGGAATCTCACGTGAGATATGCTTTAGCTCACTTATTCCAAATAAAGAGTATTATATAGCTTTTCAAGTGTAGGAATCAGAAGAAAAATAGGCAATGATATACTTCGTCTTAAAGATAATCAAAATAACATTCAGGCTGAAAATTTAGGCCCACAGTGGAAGTTAGGACTAGAACAGTACCTATAAAATAGCTCTGTATTCTTATCCATGACTGAGCTTCTTCTGCACAGTATTAAATAACTGTTCACTTCTCATTTCTTTCCTTCTTTCCATTGTGGATGAATTGCTGCCAAGGTTATGTCTCTCCTCTAATAGCTTCTCTCTCATTCTGGGCTAAGGGCTGCTAATGTGAGAGAAACTTTAGGAGATGAGCTTTGGGAGGAAGAGGAAGAGCAGCTACATTTTGGTACTGCTTTTGTGTGTGATTTTCTTTCCAGTTTTACAGCCTCCAGGCTGGAAATTACCATAAAAGATTTAGATGCATGGCAGATCTCTCGGTATTTCATTCAGGGGCTTGTTACTCCAGACCAAGCTATTTCTGAATCATTGCAAATGTGGACACTTACTCTGGGATGAATTATTCAGGATCCATTCTTTTTCACCTTATATCTGCAGGCTTTTAAATTCCAGCATGACTTTGTAGAGAAGCCTGTTCCTAAATTTTGGTCCCTTATTACTCCTGTCATCTATATGCCAGTAGAGAAAGACTGTTCACCTAAATGGTGAATCTTAAGATTCATGCAGGGGAAAGTATAAACTCCTGAAGTCTTAATGCAGAGAACACTATATATTTTGTACTTACTGTTGTATGTAAGGGCAGAGAGGCACTTCTATCCAAGAACTGAAAGTTCTTTTTCTTTGGATCATAGGTTTACAGGTTTAGATTTTGTTTGTCATCCATTTTCTTCTTGTTGCTTTTAAGATCTCCCACTTAACTTTGATTCACCAAATTGGAGAAATGGCTTGATTAGTGGAGGCAGCCATTCAAAAGAGACAAGTGCAATATGCTGCTCTCGTCTGCTCAAATGGACTGTGGAGAACTGGCTCAGTAACAAGAAGTGGAAGCTATTGTGGGCCACAGGCTTTAACCTGAGGTTGGGTCAGGTGAAGAAAAACACTGTGCTGGAATGTAGGCAGGGGGGAAACTCTCCTGATTTCCCAGCAGATGATGGCTTAACTGCAATATGGTCCAGCACTTCAAGACAGACATGTTTGAGTTGGAGAGGGCCCAACTGGAGGGAGTCCAGAGGACCGATGAGAATGAGGAGAGCTCTAGAAAACATGATCTGCAAGGAAATATTGAACAAATTGGGATTTTTCAGCTTAAAGCAGAGAAGGAGGAGGAGATGTTAAACTCTCCCAAGATTATAAAAGGCTGCTGCAAAGAGGAAGGGAGTAATATATTCTCCATATGCCTGCTAGATAGAACTAGAAATAATAGCCTTGTGTTGAAGCAGGGGAAATTTAAGTTAGCTATTGCAACCAATAGACTGCCTGGGGAGATATTTAACAGCTGATTAGACAAACATCTGTCAGGACTGACAGTAAGTATAGTTGGCCCTTACTTGAGTAGAGTGTGGACTAAGCAATTTTTTGAGGTTTCTTCAAGCCGTGTAGTTGCTGATTAGATTTTAAACTAATACCACTTTCAACTGATATTGAACACTTGTTCAGTATTAATGTTAATAATGTTTAATGGTTTCCCCCCAGCTGTGTCAACAGATGATAGTTGTTGGTTCTTCCATGCAGAAAAGCTTGGTTCACAAGTTGTTTTGGTTTAGTGTGGGTGCTTATTATTACTTAAGGTCACATTAATCAAAGGTAGTCGATGCTACCCAACTGATGGTATTGAGTTAAAAAATACACAAGTGTTGAGTGTTGGGTATTTGATGTTACTGTCACTCTTCATAGTTGTGCACGCATACATGGTTGCACTGTATAACTGAAGTGGGGATGTGACATCTAAAGGAGGCACCTCTGAACTAATATAACCCACGTTTAAAATGCCAGAGCATTCAAGCATGCAGCACTACACTGGTTTGACCATACTGCTGCTGTAGTTTGACAGTGAAAGGCTTTGATTGCATGACCACTGGAGAGAATGTGTGTGGTCATTGCCATCACTGAACAGTGCTGGTGGTGGTGACATCCAAAAGGAGACAGAGATCTTGGTTCATTGTGGCTCTGATTTATAGATTAAAGCAGGTGATTTGCTTTTTTGGGGTTATTTTGCTGTTTATTTTTTTACCTTGGTGGATGGACGGCAGTTTTTAAGCATTGAACAGTGCAGCCTGCTCAGTCTTTCTTTTCTCTCCCCAGTTCCCAAGGCAGAGAATGAAGTCCCATCCCCAGCCTCTTCCCACCACAGCAGCAACCAGCCAGCCTCACTGACAGAGGAGAAGCGAACACCGCAGGGCAGCCAGAACTCCCTCAACACAGTCAGCTCGGGCAGCGGCAGCACCAGTGGCATCGGCAGTGGTGGTGGTGGGGGCAGCGGTGTGGTCAGCACCGTGGTCCAGCCCTACGATGTGGAGATCCGCCGTGGTGAGAACGAGGGGTTTGGCTTTGTCATCGTCTCATCAGTGAGCAGGCCAGAGGCCGGAACGACGTTCGGTGAGTCTTGGGGTTCTAGCAGCACGCCTCGAGTGAGATGCAGACCTGAGCACTGCAGCGCAAGGAGGAGAGTGGGGATCTGGTTAATTAAAAGTTGTGAGCATGCCCTGATTTGTGTAATTAATAGCTTCATTGGAGGCTGAGACTTGGTAGGTGTTTGCCTCTTGGGTTTTGTTCACCGAATTGAGAAAAGCAAAATGAGAAATCGCAACCTGAACAGCAAAAATGTCACCAATGGCAATTCCTGATGCTCTCCAAAAATCCAGTTCTCCTTGCTAGCTGGGTGCCTTTCTGGGGCTTACTTTCAGAAGAGCGTCCAGGGATGCCCCCAGTGATGCTGTTTGCCAATGCAGAAATGGGGCAGGTGCAGTGAAATATGTCTCCCTATGGTGGAATTTAAGCAGTTAATTTTAAAGCAGAAATGCTTAAACTGATTAACTTCTCTTTGGCAGTCAGGGTTACTCTGATCCTCATTATGGAGTGAGCATGCTGATAGCTGGGAAGTTTTAATTAATAGTCCTTGCTGGTGTGACATAAAATGGAGAATGCTGTTTAAAAACCCAGGATGTTTTGACACGTTCCACCTCTTCCAGAATCTATTTCGTCAGAGCAGAGGATGTCACACTTAATATCATGGGGCTGGGGAGGGGGAGGAAGGCATGGCAGAACATGTGCCTTTGCCACCTTTGCACTGCCTCTCAGAGAAGGGTTGTGGTTTGCAGACAAAATACATTGCGATCTCCCTGTTCAGCTTGAGTATTCCTTGTGCACACAGGTGCATGTGGCAAGAAGTGGCCTTTCCCTCTTTTTTCTAGGCTCTTTTCCTGAAATTTCCTGTCATTGCCCATCAGTAATGCCCTTACTAATGCATCAAGGGAGTATCACCTCCTTTTCTGGAATTAATGTAGAAGAGGCCATTTCTCACACAATTCCAGGCAGTCATGGCAGTCAGGGATTTCAAGGGTGAAATATCTGGTTTAGGCCCAGTGTATCGAGTTCTGTCAGTTCTCAGGTGCTTGGCTACCTCACATTGTCCTTGCTGCTGGAAACTGATCGTCCAGAATAGGTATTTTGGTGCCAGAACACAATGGTGCAATGTAATATGGATTGAACTCAGTCTAAACCAGAGAGAGATATTTTATCTTCTATTTTTGCAAACGTATGTAAAGAACTTTTCCTGTATGAAGACTGTGCTCTCACTCTTTTCTGCAGAGAAACCTTGACCTGAGGTTGTAAAAAGTTGTGTTTGCTTTAGCCCAGGATATTCACTAACTGGAAGTGTTCTGTGCAGGGGCTCCTCATGGGGATCTGTTGATCTGTGACTGTTTTTCCTTTAATTTTTTTCACATGTATTCAGCTTTTCCCTAACACTCTGCATGAATTGTGCTCCCTCTGCTGCGTGGTGCTTGCTTTGGACCTGCTTTGTAGTTTTTTCTTTCGTGGGTAGTATTTAGAGATGGGCCAAACTGGTTCTAAAATTCCCCTTGATCACTTTGGTGTGGGCTCTGTCATCTCTGTTCAGTGGATTGGATAGAGTAGGAACTCATACTCTCAAAGTTTTAAACTGGATGGGCTATGTATTACCAGAAAGCGAAGCAATAGAAGGCGGGAGGGAAGAGAGGATCATAATCCCCCTGTCATTTGCAGCTGAAATTAACACTTTCTGCCAGTTTTCATTGCATCTTTCCAACCTTGTTCTCTCACCTCGCATTTCTTCTCTTGTTTTTTTCTTCTTTATGGTCTTTCTAGTGCTGTTCTTTGTGCAGCAATGTATATCTCTAAAACTACTAACCGAATAAAGACTACAGCACTGATTGGAAAGTGCGTCTTGAGGGTGAATGTATTGAGGATGCAAAGTATGAGATGACCACTCTGTACACCTTATGGTTTAATGATATGCCATATGCCTGCGGGGTTCTTGCCCATGTAAAAAAGCAGTACAAAAACTCAGTGGATGTATTTGAGTGGAGCTGTGTATCCCCTGTGTTCCAATTTTGTGTTTTATGGATTATGCTGTGTTTTTAGGACGAACAACTGCATGGAACAGGAGTAGAATTTTGTCTCCAAAGCACATTCATCCTAAAGTGCTCTTGCTGTGTGTGTGTCAGACATCCCAACAGTTTTGTGTGTGGTTTTAGAGGTATTTAAATGAGGAGGTCCTTATTCCTTCCCTTCTCCTGTCTTGGTGCCATCTAAGATCATAAAAGAGAAAGAGTTAACAGAGCCAGAGGTGGATGCCTGCACCAAACAGGTTACCTTTGTCAGTCTTGGCCCATCTGTAGTGGTCCTTTACCCTTCCTTGGTAGTACTTTTATTCACAATAGAAGAAAACTGTTGCTTCCCCATGCAGCACTGATAGATGGATCTTTGTGATAGAAAGGGAGTCACACTCCATCTTAGGTCTAGAACAATTTCATCTTTCTAAATTGAGAAAGAACAAAACATTGGCAGAAGCTTGAACTGCAGTTGACTTAGAGAAGGGCCAGAGTGGCTGACATCAACAAAATCTTGAAGGAGGAAGGTTGTGTTTCCTACAGTTTCTTTTGTTCAAAAACAAAACCAGGATTTGGGTTATGATGACACTGCTGAATGCAGTGGTAGTCTGTAAAAATATGACCATTTATCAACAGAAATCAAGGTGAGGGAAGTTTTGAGTGATTAGCAAGGCACCTTGTCCAAAAAGTGAAGTATTGTGGACTCGTACTAATTGATTGCCAATGTTTTGAACACTGGCAGCAAAGCTATCCTATAATAACTTTTGCTTGATGCATTAATTAATTAACCCTTAACCTTCTCTTTCCCTTTTCAACCCTTTTTCTCCTTTTCCCCTTCACCATATTCCCACGTATATAAACAATTAAAAAAACAAACCAAAACAAAACAAAAACAACCCCCAAACCAATACAAAAGCGGGAAATGCATGTGTGGCCATGCCTCACAAAATAGGTCGGATAATTGAAGGGAGTCCTGCAGACCGCTGTGGAAAGCTGAAAGTAGGCGATCGGATCTTGGCCGTGAATGGGTGCTCCATCACCAACAAGTCGCATTCAGACATCGTCAACCTCATTAAGGAAGCGGGAAACACCGTTACCCTGCGCATCATTCCAGGAGATGGTAAAGTATATGTTTCCTGCTGTTTCCCTTTTGCTGGTTTTGTCCTCTGGCTTTTTACAGTCTTCCACAGTTTTGTTTCTTCTTAGAGGAATAGCAATTCTGTTTTTAAACAGGGTGGTGCTGATTCTACCTTAAAAAAACAGTATTTCATTCTGTCTTGTTCCTCCACACGATTCTGTAAATTTGACGCATATCTCAGTACACTTTGATTTGATTCTTAGGTTAATAATGGAGCTTTAGAATATTTAGGAATCACTTGTTAATATGTGGGATTCCTGAAGCTTTGTATATGCACAAGCAGGCTACAGAGTAAAGAGATAATGGAAAGGGATAAATACTTTGTCATGTTTCAAGCTGCTTGAAAAAAAGATTTGGTTTTACTCTGGGTAAGTTGCTTTGAGAGCCAGCTCAGGACATCTTTCAATGACTTTGTTAAATGGTGATGACATGTGCTTGCACACGATCATTGTAAGAGTTACCCTAGGATAGCAGTTACCCTAAGAGTTATAGGATCTCACTGTTTCAGATCAGAGGGAAAGTGCAGGATCCCTAATAATATGCTGATACTTGGTACTGGTTTCAGGCAACTGAAGCATTTAATAAAAACAAGGATCTGGTTTATGTGCCAGTTTCATTAGATTCCTAGCTGTGATGCCAAATAGGACAGACCTGGAACGTATGTCGTGATTTATAGTGAGAACTTATTAGGCAGAAATCTTTTTACATTGCTCTCGTTTAAAGCCAAATTCATGGGTATAAGATTTGATGGCTCTGTTAATGAGTATTTCTTAGAGCTGTACAGAACATTATTTGCATTCATTTAAATGTGGAGAAAGTGTGATTGAGTTTGGAAGAAAGGTTGAGAAGGTATGGCTGAATTGAACCTGGTACCTGTAAAGCAGAATGAAGTAGTTAAATTATGTGATTTGTGTGACAAGCATTCAGTAGATGCTAAATCTCATACTTTCTGATCTGAAACTTGGATTTGGTTACCCCACAGAGCATTGCGCTATGTTTAGGTATAGGATAAAAATAGGCCAGTATGAGAAACGATCTGATTATAAATTATCTCTGGTTGAGATGGTCTGTTTTGCATAAAGGCAGGGTCTATTTTGCTACTGTTTAGTAGCCACTGGGTCAAACAGTGTATGATCCTTTGCTGCTTCCATCAAATTGAGTGCTCATGATGATAAAATGGCTGTGAAGCAGGCTATCATCCGAGCTGGCCTGCATGTGCCAGTTTCGAAAGGTAAATTAGCAGAGGAATTGATCACTGCCTGCATTTTTTGTATTTGATCAAAATGAAGGCGAATCTTTGAATTAATAAGTGATTTTGTTTTTAAAGGCAAAAATACCCAAGAAATAATTTCTCAATGGTTTAAGACTTTTTTAAGAATAGTATAGCCTGTTGACATGAATACTCAGCCAGTCTTGTGGTACAAATGCATGTACAGAATACCATGTTCAATTGCTTAGTTTAGAATGGAAACCTGAAGCTGTGACTAACATCACAGGTTTCAGGTATTCCTAAAGAAGGTAGAAAGCTTTAATTTAGGGAAAGAGACAGTTCTTTTCTCTCATAGCATGCAGGCTTCAAACCTGTTTACTGTCCCTTCAAAATTCTAGGTCAGATTGCCAACTTTGCCTAGTATTACCTGCATTTAATTTCCAAAAGCCAGTAAGACCAGGCAGTCTGAGAGGTTTGCTCTAACCCCATGAGATATAAGAAATTGATCTCAATCTTGTTCTCCTTTTATCGTCTTGGGGTGCTTTTGTTGATTTGTTGTTTTCTTCTTGTTGACTTACGGGTGCTTTTTGGTCTAACTATTTCAATTTATGTGTGTGTGTGTGTGTGTGTGGTAAATCCGAAGCCATACGTATCAGCTAAACATGGAACGAAGGCTTGTCACAAGACTCACAACCAACTCACACTGCTAATCTATCTAACATTATTAAAAACATCAAGGGTTTTGCTTTGTAACAGGTCTTGAACCAACTCATTGCAGGATTAGTGGGCAATTAAATTATATCTTAACGTGCTACCAGCTGATGCAAGGGTAAAGAGAGCTGAAAAATCACAAGCTTAGAGTAGGTAATTAATTGGTGTCTGGGTGTTTTAGGGCAGTAGAGGGCAAGGAATCAATGAAATAAGCAGGATTTAGAATGTACAATTGTAATTCTTCTGGAGATATTATTTGCTCTTTTTGTGTTCTGTTTCAGTTTTGCGTCCTGAACCAGTATCTAAAAAGCTAGCAAAATTATGCACAACTCCTGACTCATGGGATAGGGTGGGCTAAAGATAGATGCAGTACAGTGGTGTGAAGATACATCTGTACCAAAGATGTGTTGTTGCTTTACTTGGTATTCTTAGTATGACCTACTAAAGGGTAGGAATCTTGCATTCTCTTTGAAGCCCATCTTCGTCTGATCTCCAAGTATATGTGGAGGATTTCAGAGGTTTTTGTTCTGGATGAATGCAGAACACTTGACCATATTTTGGGGCCTTCTTATGGTGGAGGTTTTATGGAGACCGATTTTAGCAAATGTCTTATGAAGACAGGTTTTAGCATCAAGGTATCATCACAAAGTACACAGAATTACTTATTAAAATTAACAGTGTAACCCCACACAGGGACATCTCCTTCTCACACAAGCCAGCTGTCAGCAGCACATCCTCACAAGGGTATGTTTTGGTCATGGCAACCCTGAGAGGTGCAGGCAGACCCAGGAGACTCCCTTGCTCTCTGAACCACTGGGCACAAGCCAGCTCTGGTCTGCAGGATGTTACAGCTCCATATGCTGAGGGTTTGGGCATGTTAACTTGGGCACAGTGCTGCAGGCAAAGGAGCTGTGCTCTCGTTGCGCCCATCTGCTTAAATAGTTTTCTCTTTCCCTCTGAGTTTCCCTTGACATGTGCTAGCTATAGAAAGGAAAAACACCTTTCCCCACAATTAAAATAAATCCATGAAATAAGTTGCCAGGATGCAGGTAAGCCCATGACAACCACCTCTCCTTAATTTGGGAAAGAAGCCCTCCTATTTCTCCAATTTTATGTTACCCCTGGACCCTGTTTAATAACAGCTGTTTTCTCCATAGTCAGTAAAATGAAGTACCAGATGCCTGGAGCTTAAGAAGGGAACAAAGGCAGGGTAGAAGACCTTGTAACTTTATGCTTGAGAGCCGGATGTTTCCACCTGGGTTTTGTTGCTGCTGTCTGACGGTGGGGATGCTTTAAGTGGTAATGGAACTAGAGAAATTCAGTCAAGAGTCAAGGTGCAGCGTTTTAGCCAGTGACTGCATATTCAGTTTAGATTTTGATCTTGAACAGTGGGTCGTGGTCAGTATTTTGTAGTTATCTGTAATCTGTGGTCCTCTCCTGGGTAGAATGGGTATAGGCACAACGTGGGGTCTTCACAGTGTGAAGAACTGTTCCACAAACGAAGGAGTGCCGGCTGCTGCAGTGACTTTAGCTGGGAATGCCATGCCTAACGAGTGGTCTTTCTGTTGACTCTGCCCATCGTTGTCTATATGTAACCAATGTAACTGCTCAACATCTTGAGGTGTTAAGCATGTGTCGCTGACTCTCCCTCTGAATCCAAACTCCTGTGTGAGAGGAAGGGTCTTCTCAGGAACTGCTGACTTCTGGAGCAATTCAATATTTGAAATCTTCAGTACTAATTTTAGTTCAGGATTGATACAATATCCATTTCTGGAAAATGGGTTGAGTTCAGTATGCAGGAGTTCCAGGTCTTTCCTCCAAAACTGTGTTGTAATATTTGGCTAATGGCATTGACATGACCTTAATTTTAGGCAGAATTTTAAATGAATTCTGGGTTTACTCTGATCTTATTGCAGTCTGATAAAACTCCAGTATATCAAAGGAACCATTTTGTTGTGGCATGTTGTGAGGACACTTGGATAGTTACTTTTCAGTTGTGTATACAGCAGCTCTCACCTCAGTGGAGAGTGGAAGCACCTCTTGCCATGCATAGAGAAATACTGGCATTTGCACAGGCTGGTGCTGGGCTGAGAGCCCTTTACCATGGCATAAACTGAGGTTTGAAGTTAATTCTGCTCTCAGTATTCTCTCATTGAGCTCTTTTGTAAATGGTTCCCAAAGCTGTTGATGCATTTGGCAGAGGTGGTTCCATGTCCCTGTGTGCAGCTTTGAGTGCTCAGGCAGCAGTGGGTTATATTTCAAAGATGAATATCAGTACGCTTGGGGTTTAGCCACATTCAGTATCACCTTGTGAGGTGTTAGATAAAAGCCACATCTCAATCTTCCTGAAAATTGCAGTTTCTGATGGAGGAAGCACTCATAAGCTTATAATCCATGGAACAGTTATTGCTACTATAAAATTAATCTACCCAACCTACCATACTTTGAGACTTTAATGATTGGAATTCACGTCATTAGACAGGAGACAAAATATTCTTCAACTCTTCTTCCACAAGTCAGTATTCTGAGTGTGTCTAATGGTCAGAGGTGTTTCTAATTCCATTCTTCCATTTATATTTTTTTCCAATGAGGTGTGCAGTTTCTTATACATAATTACTGTGGCTTAGCTTAGACTTTATCCTGTTAATTTTTTGATGTAAGACATTTGAGCCAGTCTCAAGTTATTTAAAAGCAACATAATGATGTTTTCCAGTGATATCCCTTTGCAAAACTTTTCTCCTTTCAGTGAGTAACCAATGGTCTTCCCTCATGATGAAACATAATTTATTTTGCAGAATCCTCCAATGCTACTTTATTGACCAATGCAGAAAAAATTGCTACAATTACAACCACACATACTCCTCAGCAAATACCACAGGAGACCAGGTCAGATTGTTTTCCTTGAGGAGATCATGTTGGCATGCTCTCTTTGGTTATGTCTTGATCATCTTCTCATCCCATGAGCTGTATTTTTCCTCTCTCCCTCTTTCATTTGTTACAGCAGGAACAACACCAAACCAAAGCAGGAATCCCAGTTTGATTTCAAACCGCCCCAAGCAGCACAGGTAAAAAGTTACCTTTTTAATTGTTTTGTTTACCACAGACTGTTGCTTCCAATCTGCCTGTGGGTTGTGTTCATATATTTCCCTTGAAAATTCCTACTGGGAAGCTGTTCTCCCTCTGTTTGCTGAAAAAAGAGGAATTTGCTGATTTGTTTCTTAATACATGTGGCTGTTTTTTCAGCTGAGGAACATTTCCAACAGATTCTCATCATGACTTTTAAGGAGAGTTACAAGAAAAGCTGACATTTTTACAGCAGTAATAATTTATGTGTTTGTTTATTGAATTGGGTATTTTGAGGGGCCTCTCCAGAAAGTACTGCTGTGTGCGGATGATAAATACAGAGGACAAAAAAAAGAGGAAAATTCAATAAGGGGCAATAGCTGGAATGTTCCAGCTTTTGCAGACAGCATCTTATTAGAGAGTTTATCGATCTCATTGTTAACTTCCCTTGCCACTGGCCATCCAAGAAGTAACATATTCCATTAAAACATTCAAAACATCCCTACAGTAACAGCATTTGTGAAGAACAATGCACATGCTTCTGGGCTCTTGCAGAACAGTAGTAAAGGCAAAGCCAGCACCATGACATAGACTCATCCCAGGTACCATCAGGCATTTAACTAAAGTCTTATGTAGCAGAGGTGCCTAAAAATGCATTGGACATGGCAAAGCCCTTTCATTGAAACAGCCCTTTGCAGACCACCACCAGCACTCCAAATTGCATGGTGGGATGTGAGGAAGCAGGAAATCCTAGTCTCTGTGTGAAAACTCGACTGATTTTATATTTTTAATTATAAGTAACAAAAATAACAATGTTGGTTGATTGAATGATTTCAAAATGGAAATAAAGCAGCATTTAACTTTTTGTTCAAATATTGGTTTCCCTCCAGCAGGACCAAGATTTTTACACTGTTGAGCTGGAAAGAGGAGCCAAAGGCTTTGGCTTTAGCCTGCGAGGTGGCCGGGAGTATAATATGGATCTGTACGTGCTGAGGCTAGCTGAGGATGGTCCAGCTGAGAGATGTGGGAAGATGAGGGTATGTGGAAACAGATTTAGAAGCCACGTTTCTTTGCAATAAACTAACTCCCCTGCCTGTCCGTTACAGGCACACCTTCATTTGTGCCAGCTAAGAGGGAAATTAAACGTTAACTGAAAGGAGCATTGGTTCCTATTTACTTCTGTCTGTGGCTTCTGTCGCTCTTTGAATACCTTGTATAACAGTATGTGTCCATTGGAAGACTTCACCCCTTTGTTCTAATGCAGCTTTCCAAATTCTAATACTTAATCTGGCTTTTAAACCCTGGCAGAGATACATGTAGCAATGAAAATGGAATAGCCAGTCTCATCAGCTCTTTTAAAAGCTTGGCAACCGCCTTGAGTAGAGTATGGGAGTAGAGCGTCCCACCTGATCCTTTCTCTGCTAGTGGGCAGAGTGGGGAGTAGTGTAGTTTTTTGATTAGTATTAGCTGTTAACTTCACATATCAGCTAAATTATAAGCATTATAACAAGGGCATAATTTTGCCAGGAGTAGATCTGCAGGCCCACAATTTTTTTATGATGAAAATAGATCAGTGCTGCCCTGTGGAAGTCAATGCTTTGTCAAGCTCTTCCAAGCCCTGTTTCCCTATCCTGATAAATGATTATATTTACAAAAGCAGCTTTGCTGGTTCACAGTAGGTATCTATATCCAAGTGAGAAATGGACCTGAGAAAGCTATTTGAACATCCCAGTTACAGCAGACTGTAGAACAAACAACGGCTTAGACCAAAGACTTTGTAAATAATCAGAATAAAATAACACCAGTTTTAATGCAGCTCTAGCTATTGAGCGATACAGTAATGCAGTGTGGTTTTAGAAAACAGTAATGAAATCTCTGAGTCTCAGAATGGTTTGGGTAGGAAGGGACCTTAAAGCTCATCCAGTTCAAACCCCCTAGACCAGGTTGCTCAAAGCCCTCTCCATCCTGGGCTTGAACACTGCCAGGGTTATTTTGAGACCTCAAGATTCCCTCTTGTCTTCGTGTCTCTCAGGGCCCCACACACTGTTTATTGTGGACTGTGACTGAATGGAGTTGGGCACATTTAGCTTCACCTGGTGTGAAAGTTGTTCTTCCACCTTTGCTGTGGCCTTGTGTTGTGCTGGTGGCAGTTGTCATGGGGGCTTGTTTCTAATCTTGCTCTTTTCCTTTATTGCATTAACAGATTGGAGATGAAATCTTAGAGATTAATGGAGAAACTACCAAGAACATGAAGCATGCTCGGGCCATTGAACTGATTAAAAATGGTGGCCGCAGGGTCCGCCTGTTTCTGAAACGTGGAGATGGCTCTGTCCCAGAATATGGTGGGTCAAACTATGAAAACATTCCTTTCTTCCCTGGCATCACTCCATGAATGATTTGTCTCAAGATCTGAAGCGGGAATTCTTTTTTATTTTCCTTTCTCACCAGTGTCTTACCAACCTTTGCAACATATGATTAATTGCCTCGCTTGTGCTGAATTCTCTACACATTTCACCTTTTGCTTGCTTCCATGGACATGGGGCACAGTGTAAGGCAAGATCATCATAGCAGTGTTTTTGGTGATCAGAGAGGAAAACAAAACAAAACAAAAAAAACCTTATTGTCTTGTCCAGCCAAACAAGGAATGTCATTGAACTGTGCCAAACTGTTTCTCAGTGGCTGAATTGTTGTTTCAGATCTCTACTTCTAATCAATGCAAAAAACTGGGATCCTGAGTTATTATTCTGAAGCAGTGATTTATTTTTTTCTGTTAGGTTTTTCTCTTAGTTCCTGTCTTTATCCATAGACATGAATGCCGAGATGGCTTATGAGATTTTTTGCCTTCCCTTAGTATTTATGTAAATATTTATAAAGTTATTTAAGAAAAAGAAGAAAAAAAAAGAGCTTTACTTCAAAAATATATTAATTTGGCCTCCTGAGCCCTTTTCTCTCCCATTAAACTGTCTGCTAGTTTTAACTAGTTAATTTGTAAGGTCTGGAAAGGTGAGGAGGTTATGAAAAGGTGCTCTCATGTCTGTCTTGGGGAAACATTCAGTCCTTATTTCTTACTGAGAATTGCATAGATTTCTTTTCTTCCCCTGGAGGTTGGATTGCTGGGTGGCTTAACTTAGCACACTATTTAATATTATAATTATGTCTTATTTATTTGAGATAATTGTCAAATATTGTGCCCTCGATGGAGGGCTATTCCCAACCAAAGGTCTGTGAGGTTTCTATAGAAACTGATGATTGAAGGGATGTCCTTTATACTTTTCTCCCCGTATTTGGATTGTTTCTACGTCAGTAAGTTCCATGTTTATCATTCAGTCCATGTCCTAAAACCAGAAACAAAACCCTTCTGCGCAATCTATGAACTAGATTTTCTTTTCATTTACTGTACCACGTTGGAGAGTTTCTGCTCACTCTGTTCATTATTTAACTTTAAATGACCAGTTCAGGGTATAACCAACAACTGAAGTGTTTAACAATATGGAAAGAAAGTTATGGGTTTACACTTCTGTAATATAAATAGCACACCAGAAGGTTTGATGATGGCACTGAAATTCTGTAATGTTCTTTCTACTTTTGTCTTTTCCTATACTCCTTTGGATGTACAGTACTGTATCATATGCTAGACTGCATAAATACCCTGTAAATTAAGTGCTTCACTTCTCAAAGCATATGTCTGTTGCACTGAGGATGGAAATCCACCACCAATTTTCTTTTGGCTAATGCTAAACCACTAAACATTCATTCTCTAAGCAAGGATTTAATATACAGGGGTTGCACTACTGTAAAGAATATCCTTGTAATGTTTGGGACTCCTTCCTCTCTTCATTCTGTTCGCTGCAGTCGCAAATGGTTCTTCTAATAATGTTAAGTTCCAATATTTTTCTGACTCGATTGGAACGTGCTTCTCTATGAGGCTGTATATTTTTGTAATGAGTTTTGTACTTATTTTTAATGTTGTGGTCTCTGGTGGACTTTATTTTTCATTGTTGTTTGATTGTTAATGTTTTTTCTATGACATTCTGTGTCGCTGTTCCAGCTGTCTTTTAGAATGGATGCTTCGTTGTCTGGGTTATTGAATCACCTCTTAGATGTCTCTTTATGTCACAATAATAACAACTGCTGTCTTTGCAGCCTTATATTTGGGTGAAGCCTAGACAATCTGACTGGAAAAATAAACTTTCTTTATTCTAAGATAAAATATGAAGATTTTTCTTTCTTTCACCTTTATTATAGGGAATCTAAATTTTCTACTTTTCTCTTTCTCTTTCTCTTACTTTTCTTGGTGCTGGGCTCTTCCTTCCTCAGCGATGATACCTCCTAATATCGCTGCATGTATGAGAAATGACAAGCTCGGGGAGTCTTGCTTCTACCTTATGGGCCATAATCAAACTACGGTTTGTAGCTAAAATCAATATTAGGTGTTTTTGTGCTGTGGCCTAATTCCTTCACATTGCTTTCCGCTTCGCTATATTTTATATGTATCCAGCAATTCATTCCGAGCACCCTGCGTCCCCTGAATTGTAAGTACACCACAGGACACATTTAAACCTTGTGCGATAGCCAGGTTGCTGCAAGCCATGTGCTTACAGCTATGGAAAAGCGGTGTGGTCCCCGAGCTGCTGCCTGAAAAATCCTAAAAAGCAAAAATTCACACGTGTGTCATAACACGCGTTTCACCTGGAAATCACTGAAATCATGGCCCATGCACACACCAACCCTCCCAAGCTAAAGGAATGGAAATGCCATCAGATGGGAGATGCTGTGCGTGATGTCAAATGAGGATGTAGCATGTTTGGCTTGGGGGAGGGGAGACAAAAAGGAGAAAAAGAGGCAAACAGTCAATCCCCACAAGTGTTTGTGAAGGTTTCAGTTATTGCCACTTGCCACCAGAACAGTCCATGTTGAGGTGGGTGTCTTGGTGCAAGCAGCAGGAAGCCTGCAGGAAGCTAAAGCCAGGCAAGCTGCTGTGCAGAGGTTGCTTTTAAAAAGAAAACAATAATAAGCAAATAAAAGCAACACTCAGTTAAGTCTATGTCGCTACTTTAATGTTTGCTGTGTCTATAATGAATCATTCATAAACAACCATTACAAATAACATGAGTGATTCTAGCTTAGCTGCAGCACAGGACTGGTTTTTAGTCTCAAGGTTGATATTTTGACTCTGCTTTGCAGTTTATCTTGCAGAGGTAGCTCAGCCTTATTTTACCTGAAACACTGCATTAAAAATAAGGAACTGGAGACTAGGTTTTAATCAAAGCCATCCTACATATTACAATATCTTTCCATTGCTTGAATATGAGAAAATCATAACTTCCGTCATCGTTGTTCGAATCATTGTGGCAAAACCAAAAATTACTCTAGGACTTTTCATAACATGGTAGAACTAAGTGAAATTAAGTAATGTCTTAAATGAAATGGAAATTACATTATTGCAGTCTAATTCTCACACCTTGAAAATGTTATTTTACGAGGTGAAAACTTAATAATCAATTCTATTTTCTGCACATTTTCTGCTCTTTGAAACGAGGCCTCCCACACCTGGAAGGCAGTTCTTTCAAAAGACTTAAACGAAAAAAATCATTTCCTAAAGGCCCTCTTTATTGGAAACTGTTAAAATAAAACCCAACCAACAACCTGAACTGCAATATTTTGGGTCTTTTCCCCACTGGAAAGAAAGTAGCGTGACTGAAACATTACGAATTGGGCTTGGGAAAAATTGTAAAATGCCCCATGACCAGAAGAGCATAAAGATGATACCAGCTTGGACCAAAACACAGCTAACGAACAGAGCAGCACCAGTACTAACCTGTAACTCTCGTTGTTCGCAGTTAAATTAACAAAAGCTTCGGTTAGCCTTCGCTGACTGCTTTAACAGTTGTTTGTTTTTGTCACTAATGAAGTCTGAAGAGTGATAAGTGGTGTCACAGCGCCACGGAAGGCATCGGTACCAAACGCTTTGCTGTTATTTTCTTACAGACCCCAGCAGTGACAGGAACAGTCCCGCCACAGGTTCACAAAATGTATCGGAAATGAAACCCGTGCCATCCGACCGACGGCAGCACCCATCATCGGAGTCCAGTTATCCACCAGACCTTCACAAATCATCACAACATGGGGACAAGCGGACTTACGTTAGAGACCTAAAAGGCAGCAGAGAGTTTAGCAGACATCCCAATGAGCACCACACTTGGAATGGGACTTCTAAAACCAACAACCACGTGCCAGGCAGGAGGACGGAGAGGTCGCCGGAGAAGAGGCACGAGAGGCAGCCGGAGAGGGCGGTGGTGAACGGGCAGAAGAGGAGGTCTCCCGAGAAGCGCAGGGAAGGGACGAGGAGCGCTGACAACACTTTGGAGAGGAGGGAGCGACACGAGAGGAGGAGGGAACTCTCCCCAGAGAGGCGCAGGGAGCGCTCACCCAACCGCCGGCGGCGGTCATTGGAGAGACTCACGGAGCCGAGGAGGTCACCGGATCGGAGAAGAGAGAACTCCCTCGACCGGCGCGCCAAGTCGTCTGACCGGCGGAGGGAGAGATCACCCGACAGGCGGCTCAGGGAGGAGCGGGTCACCCACCGGGAGAGGGAAGACCCTGGCTGGAAGCACGAGCCGAGCCGCAGGCACCCACCCAAGCAGCGCCGGCGGCCGTACAAGGAGTGCAGCACCGACCTCAGCATCTAAGGAGCATCTGGGGTCCCCATCGCCTTCCCCATGCCATGGGAGCCGAGCAGAGTGTGCAGGAGCTGTGAAACCATCCGGCTTTCGCAGGCGAGGAGGCATCCGGCACCTGATGATCCTACAAACCTTTTATGCAGATGAAATCTTAAAATAAAAAAAAGTGTTGTGCCTGATGTATAATATTAAAGAAAGTATTTTTCAGTGTATTCTTTTTTTTTTTTTTTTAATTACTTGCCAAATGTTGGTCCTAAAGGATTATAAAATTTTGTTTCTACATTCTTTGTAGATTTCTTACGAATAATTCCTCTATCGGGCTACTTTCCCCCCCTCCCCAGTCTAGTAAATGGGGGTAGCCAGTAATATAATCTAGGCAAAAGGATTTTATGAGCAAGTTTGAATAATTTGATCCAGACTGTTCTCTAGTGACTCACTGCTACACTGTATGTAGAAAATTTTTTAAGGGTTTGGGGGTGGGGAAGGAAGAAAATTGTTCATCTCAGTAGGAATGGAGCACTCCTGCTGAAGGAATTAAAAAGAGAGAGACAAATGTTCCTAAAATGGCGAGAACTGTTTGAAGAGACTACTGTTTCAATGAAGGATATTTATAATAATGATAAAAAATAATAAAATAAGACAAAAACACAAACCACACAGCACAAGATGATTTATGATAAGGAATTTCTAGTTTGTTCCATGAACAGTTTATGCTTTCAGGCCCCCTCTGCAGGATGCGTGAAGGCAGAAGGACTGGTAACCACCATGCCTATGTCACCCACTAACGTAGACTGTTCTCTCATTAGCCTCAGCAACATGTAATGATATTTCATTAAGGCAGCCGTCGCAGCCCTACTCATCTTCTAGATGTATATGGACAGCAACTTGAGCATGCATGGTAATGTTTGTCTGCTTTGAAGCAAGGGAAGGGATCGGGATCCTGGGACTTGGCACAATGCGGTGGGAGCAAAGTTCTCCCTCTTGGAGCAGGTGTGTTCCTTCTGCTCAGGCAAAACCAGTGGGCTTTTCTTACTTTGCCAAATTCCAAAAGCTTTCTCTTCTCCTCGCTCTATATTTTTTTATTTTACTGCTTCATCCTTTACTGGGACAAAAGGAGTGCACTTGCTGGGAAAAAAATGCACAAAAAGAAAGATGTATCAAAGGAAAAAACACAGGCAAAAAGAGGCAATGAGTGGGACAACCTGGTTGTAGAAGCCTATCCATACTGGTTATATGCTGTAAATTTGAATCCAAGAACAGCAGCAGAAAGGACACCTGCAAGTTTCTAAGTTGTATTTTTAATTTGCAAGTTGTGTGGTAAGTCTGCTGTAGTACTGGTATAAGATTTTAATGGATTACTGCCTAGCTGAGCCAAAATGTTTGCTGTTACTGTTGGACCACTAAAGTAAACTGCTGCTTTTTACAGTGCATTGGTGTGTACATGTATACTGTTTCACATTTTCCATATGAACACAAAACCATTGCAAGTCTATCACTGTTGTTGCCATGGTACTGTAAAAACAAAACCAAGAAAGAAGATGGCCGATCATTGTGTGTACAGTTTAAATTGTAATTAATAGAGCCTGTTGAAAAAAAAACAAAACTGTTGCCTTTTTCTTGTATAAAAGAGGATTTATGACAAAATTTAGCTGTGAGGAATGTGATTTAAGTGTTTATATTTCTGAAAATGGAACAAATTGATTCAGGGGATATATTTTAATGTAAACTGAATCAGGTATGTAAAGCTGTTTTAAAATGGGAGAAGACTGTATAGGTAATTCTAAAGCTTTTGTTGGTTTGAATATCATTTCTTTCCTCATGGTGGGCCTGCTTATATATTATTAAGCACTTGTATGCAGTCTATGTTCTACAATCATCATTTCCTGCAATGTGCTATAGACATAATGCTCTTTTCTGTGTTGATGAGAAGCAGTATGTGGGCCAATCTTTTTTATAAAACACTATGCATATATAAATACTGCATTGTTCATAGCTTTATTTGACCTATTGGGTTTATACATAACACTAGTATGAGCAGATGTGGACTTACCCAGTATGAGCTTCTTTCCTTGGAACAGACACTATGTATATAATGTAGCAACAAAGAAGGAGAAAGTCTGTGAATGCTATTTTTATTATCAAATAAAGTTTTCCATACAAAGCACACATATGAGTGTAGTGATAAGATAAAGGAGGAACCACAACTTGTTACCTACTCATTCCTGTCTAAATTAGTAAGCTAAGTTACAATCTCTAAGGGCCATCCATTAAATATGTATTAATCATCCATTTAATATATAGTAATTATTTGACAAACGTTAAAGCAAAGGTTCCCAGATTTCCATTATAAAATTGTCTTTCTCAAAATAATCAGGAGCTAAGGGTTTAGGTGAAGCTACTCAACTGCTGTTGTTGAGATTGTTGGTGTCATATATATGGGTTTATGTGTGTACATACCTATACATACGTATATATACATGTCACCAAGACTGTATGTCTTCCATCTCTTTGTTCTTAAAATGTGTAAGGACCATAACTTAAGATTGCGAACCTGTTTGCATAGGTTTTTTAAATAACGTTAAACATTGTGTAGTTTATCAGGTTCCACTCATGCTTTCCTGATACTTCAGCAAACCTGATGGGAATCCAGGCAGCTTGAGAGTCGCTGCTAAATGGTTTGTAACTCCAATCACAGCATCTGCAGAGGGATTTGTCTGATGCAGTCTGAGTCTCCAGAGGTATGGATGGGTCACTAGGAAAGAGTTTGGTTATTGTAAGTTTGAATCTTTCATGAGCAGTGATGTTTTACTCTGAAATTATACTGTAATGCCATACACTGGTTCTGAATTTGTATCTTCTACTGTTACTACTGGTTTTACTCTCCTTGCTCATGTTAAATGATAGTTTAAATGATCTGAGAGAGCTGATTAGGTGAGTCTCCAGCTTTTGAAGTGCGCCTTTGAAGTGCTGAGTCTCAAGCTGAAGAGGATATTACATAGTTAATATTGAAATTACATTTTACAGAGATGTTTCATTTCAAAAATACTGCAAATTGACCAAAAAAAAGAGTTATTCAAGGTGCCTTGTTCAGTGATAGCATCCTTTCTACTGCTTCCAAACCCACTGAGAACTGGAGCCATGCTCCAAAGCATGAGCATTGCAGCTTCATATTCCTTGTTGCAGCCTTATTCGCTTTAATTAATTACCGCCTTACTTCTGATGATAAAATATTTTGCAAAACTTCTAAAAATGAAAAGTAACCCTATTTTAGATTGTAACTTGGCTCATGTTTTGTCAAACAATGTTCTACAATAATGGCATTGCCAAAAAGGTGAATTAAAGTGTGTTTCTTATGAAGAACTGAAAAGTTTATGAAGTGGTAAGTGAAAAAGCTTTGCAAATTGATATTGTTAGGTTTGGGGTTCATTTGGAGTTTGAGTTTTACATCTTTTTATCAGTGTGACATGATCAGGCTCCTGTGCCGTCAGTGTGCTCAGTCCTGTCGTTTGTGGAAGTGAAAGTTTTTGACCACAGAGGGGAACTTGGAGACTTATGTGGGGGTTGATCTTTTTGGTTAGAGTAGCAAGTAACTTCCAGGTTAGCTGGGATATGTTTGCATTTCGTTCAACTCACTCCCTCTTGAATATTCATTTTTTGGCGTTTGAGCAAGTGTTTTATTTATTAGTGATCTTGTGTTAAACCCATCTGCAGTGCTGGGCTTGTTTTATTACCGGCGTAGTAATTACATATACCATTCTCCTCCTCACTTTTATCCTTTTGTTACAACAGGCTTTCAGCTCTGTCTCTTGGCTGAAGGACATTATAAATGGCTCATAATGTGTTCAGTTTATTTGGCTCTCATAAATAGTCCCAAGAAAAGATGTTATTTATGACCCAGTGCTGCCATCTGTAAATATGTGCTGGTTAAGCCTTCGGGATTGTGTTTTCTTAGGATTTATTTTTAAAAAATGGAGAGTAGGAGCTAAAAAAGTACCCAAATTTACTTAGCAGTTGTTGTAAATCATGTAGGATGAGGTGATGCCAGTTTCTGTTTTGGATGTGATGCTAATCCATCAGCATTGCTTCCTGGGTATGTAATGAAGAGGCAGTGAAGTGTCATACAAATGGAAAATTGTGGGCTTTCAAGACAGAGGAGTATGAAATATGTGCTACCAAAAGGGCTGCTGCTTAATGCCTGGGGAAACTCAGTGCTTGGGATTGACCATGATATGAGAGTCTGACACAGAAACATGAACTTCATGTGACAGATTGCTTTTCAGAACTTAAGGCATATGTATTTTTTTTCCTTACTGGCTTTATTGACATGATCTCACAGCAGGAGAGTATTGTACCTGTATAACATACTAGGAGAAACTTGGCTTCTCTTTTGAGGGCATCCTGTTCTCTTCCAGATTCTTATAAGAGGTTTTCGAGCCAACTGAATTCTTGGCAATTAACCTACATGTTGCTACGATCTGCAACTTGCCCTTTAAAATGCTTTTGTAAATAAAAAATAGTCATCAAAGTTTTAAAGTGCAGTTATTACTGGGGACACAATGTTTTAAAACATTTAAAATCATCGTGTTTCTTGGTATTTTCAGGGTCGGGGAAAGGGAGAGAGCAGACATGATTTTTCCCAGGTGGAATTGTGCTTTACTGCAGTTTTTTCCAAAGCAACTCTCAAATTATAACAAATTTAGGAGGTTGTCTGCAGAATTTTGCCTGAATTCTCAATTAAATACCCGTAAGTGGCTAGGGCCCTGAGCACATCCTACCAGCTAAGATATAAATGCCATTAAAAGCAAGTGAAGTTCAGGCATGAGTTCAGGCTCAGGTAGTATTTAGCCCCTGCTTCAGCAGATCTTGGCTTATCTGGACCTAGAGACACCAACAGATGAGCTCTGGCAAGTCAGCAGAAAGTAATAGATGCCCCAGCCCTTCCACTTCAAATATCTTTGCCTAAACCCATTTTGATGATAATGTGAGCTAAAATGATGTGCCCTTCACTGAAGCAGCAGAGATGATCATCCACCATCTATGTTGCTGACTGGGCAGACCAGGAGGCTGCTATCCTCAGCACATCTATGGCAGCATGTGAATTGGAAATGCTCCATTTCAAAGAGTAGTCTGAGCCTCAAGATGTTGAAGTTGAAATGGAGGTAGTTTCATCTCTTCAAGGAGTCTCATTAGTTTTAATTTTGCAGCATATAATTTCTTAAAAGAGAGCTATTGAGGAAGTTTGCTGCAGCAGGAAGGAGAGAAGAGCAGAAAACGGTCTGCAGAGAAATAATTAAGCTGAGCATATACTGTAATCATACTCAAGCAAATCCAGATTGTTGGCATTGTGCCTCAAACAAGGTCACTTGTTCCATTCTTAAGTTGATGTGACTTTGGTGCTGTAAGGAGTCAGGCTTGTGTGCAGTGGGAATTCCACCTTTCTTGTGTGTCTTCTGTAGACCAGGCTTCATCTCCACCCCCGTGTCATCTATGACCACTCTTGCATTTCCTTTCTTTGCTTTGCACTTGTTACATACTTAAGTCTTCACATTTCCTGTCTGTCATTAGAGCACTGAGCTTGTGTGACATTACCTTGCATCTGCTGTGAGCTAAGAGCATATGTGTGGATGTATCTGTGGCTGACCTTATCTGCAGTAATTTCTTGAGTCAGGAAAACTGGATGGTGAGGCTGCCCCTCCACGCCTGATAACTCCCATTAGTATGAATGAGATTCACTGAATTAGCTGTCTGGCTTGTTTCTAAGGATAGTCGGAGAAAAGAATGTCTGGGGGAGGAAGTTGGCTGAGGCTCATTCTGTATGTGCTAGAGAAAATATTGATTGGATGTGGAAGCAACTTGGAGTTTCTTGAGGACTCAGGCTTTTGTTCCTCATAAATGAGCAGTTTTTTTTCTCATTGTTTCTGAGTGATTCTCTTGATCCTGCTTTTGCTTCTGAGACTCCAGTTTGCTCTGGGGACCCACAGGGAACCTCTCTCTGATCCAACAATTGTTGCCACTGCTTTGAAGTATTGGGTCTGCTGGCAGAGCCTTTGTCTTTATAACCTTAGAACCGCAGTGTGTGACTCAGGGCTAACTTCCAAGAGCATGAGGCAGTTTCTCTGCTGTACAGCACAGCACCAGATATAGTCAGTATGTAGCAGTCCTCCATCTTAATGGAATCTGAGATCCTAATGACAGGCATGAAGAGCTGAGGACGGAGCATCCTGAGACAAAGCCAAGCATCGCTCTGTGAAGGTGCACCATAGCACTGTGTCCTTTGGGTTTCCAGATGTGACATAAAAACTGAAAGAAGTAGTAAAATTTGTGTGGCTGATTCACTGTACTGAGCTCACTGTTCTGAGAAATGACTTACTGAATGGCTGGAAGATGTTCAAAGATCCCCGTGCACATTATTTGCATGGTATTAATAACAGCAACAGAAAGAAGACACCATAGAAAAATGCGTGGCATATGTTTTCTTGTCATGCTTTCCTCTATTCTTGTTGAGGATGAATCAGACATCTGTTTTCCCTCTTGAGTCTCTTCTCTGGTTGAAAGGGTAACTTGATGAAACAGGTGGTTTCAGACAAAATGCTGGGGATGTCAGAAAGAAATCTTGCTGGAACCTCAGAGAAAGCCTAAACCAGTTCTTCAGCGGTCCTTTGAAACTATCATTTTGTACAAATGGTACTTGATGTCACTTAATAAGCATCTGCTACCCTGTAAAAGGTTTGATTCTTAATCAGAGAAACTGCTAACTGCACCTTCCTAACATGCACAGCACACACTGGCCCAAGCAGTTTCTTGTATTTCATCTGACCTGTTAGAGGACTGAAAGTTGACTATTGCTGAATTTCCTTGTGCTTTTGGGACAGTTTGGTCTGGAAGCCTTCATTGTGCAATAACAATGCAAGAATATGCAAACTATAAACAGCTCTGAAGTGCTTAACATGACAACACACACAATTGTGATTATCTAGGGCCTGTGTTGAGAGCCTGGAACAAGCCTGTGTGAGGGATCCCATACCTGCAGGGTGCATTGCTGTCCTGCTGGCTGATGCCTTCCAGCTGCGCATGAAGATGGAGCATCTGGGGTTTGGGGGCAGCTGGGCTGCATTATCCCAGCACTCAGGGGCTTGAACTGGTGGGCACACAGCTCTGCATTACTCCTGTGTGTCTGTGTGCATCTCTGGGGCATCCCAGAGCATGAAGGGAGCTTTCCTCCCTGAAGACCTCCAAGCAAGGAGGACTGCTTCCTTTTGCTAAGAGCAGTGATGAGCATTGCTATTCCATATCGCACTGAATCAACTCCAATATTTTACCTTACAATTCTGCTTACCTTAGAGATAAATCTTGATTTGTAACTAGTATCAGTATTTATTATCATTGCTTTTGCATTGCTTCAGCATATTGCAAAAAAGTCATATCCCTCTTCTTACTGAAGATTTCATTCATCAGCCTGACTCCTCTTATTCCAATTATGATTATATAAAGATCGATCCTTCTAACACAGCTGCATGATATTTCCAAATCATTTATCCTTTCCATGACTGACACGTGTTCTGCAGTGATGAAGTCTAATGATTTTTTTTTAGCAAACTTTCTTCTATAAAAAGGATGCATTCTAATTCAGTGAGCCAAAACCAGACACACACTGCCTTCAGGTTTAGATGTACTTTACTCCCTGCTTCATTGTGAAAGATAATTCTTAAGGATAGCTGTTTGGAGGGAAATGTCAAGTGAAATTCATAGTAGAGTACTGAGTAATGAGACAAGTAGCCTGCTGTGGGCTTCATTAGAAAGTGTATGTGTGCTTGTTTGCAATTCTGTCCAAAATGAGGTTTGGTTTTCAGTATTTTTTACATCTATGGTTTTTCTGCTCTGTGTCATTCATTTTGCCTTCCTATCTGAAATCTCGTATAGCTCCTAAAGCCTCATGATTTATATCATCGTCTTGCTATATCTCTTTTGATGAAGTGGCATGCAGTTGATTCCTTTATTTTCAGCACGCTACTTGTCTTTATCAACTTTTCCTGCAAACCATAGCAATTAATTCTTTCCCAGTCTCTGGTTCCTACAAGGTCTCGTACTAAAGGCAGGATGTTCTGAGGTTTGGAGCTTCATTTATCACAAGAGAAATGCATCAACAGTTTTAGAGCAAAATGGAGAAGTTGGGGAAAATCATGAAAAGCTGCACCAGCTGATTTTGTGCATCAGGCTATTGGCCAAAACTGATCTTCCAGGTGTGCTCAAAACCAGAGCAACTTTTATTTGTGTGAGGTCCTGCCAAACCCACATTAATTGTGTTTAATTTCATTATTTGGAGCCCAGATGAAAATGCTTTTCAAATAATTAGTTGAGTGTAATCATGGAGATCCTGATTCAGAAAAAAACTTTGCTGAGGAAAGCACACTAGCATGTTCGTGAGTCCTGTAGAAGTAAGTAACAATTTAATGAAGAGCCTTCCCGAGCAAGGTCAGGAATGTTCACTGGAGTCGTAACCACCAGCATTGTCTCAGCCTGTGCCAGAAATAACACCACTTGTGGTCTTCTGATTAATGGTTTGCATGGTTTCCTGTCCTTAGCTTTTCTTCTTAACCAGAGCGACAAAGATCTCCATGTCTGAGATTTGTTCCACATGAGCAATCGAGTGGCAGTGCCCCTTGTGCAGTATGAGTGCATTCAAAACCTGCTTGTATCTTTGTATTCTGTTACGGGTTCCTCCCTGTGATGTCTTCTCCAAGTTTCTTCTCTTACTCTGCTTGGCAGTGCTCATATTCTCCAGGATGAAAACTGGCTCTTGTACAAGGGACATCCATTCATTTAGGACTGTTGGATGAGAAAAACATCTCTCTTGTGATCACTGGTAGCAAATATTTAGAGGGTTTATATTTCTTCTTGCCACAAGTTCTTATGGGGCCCTATGCTGGAAATATTCCCAGCTTTGCCATGATGGTATTTCACAGCTCAACCATAGGTGTATATTCAGACTCATAGGACACATTTACATCATGGGCATCATCAGATCCTGACAGAGGAGGTTCAGTAATAACTGGAGGTCTCAGCCCAGAGCACTGTACCCTTGAGAAAGACCTCTGTACTTTCAGGGAGCACAGTTTTTATTGGAATTAAGGTGCCAAAAAAACAGCTATACAGAACTGTGGGGTGATTGAAATGACATAGTGTTTCCATAGCAATGAAGAGGATGTGTACTCCACAAATGGTCTAGAATTAATAAAGAATCAAGAGGAGAAGCTGAAGTTTGAGTATTTTCTGTGGTGGAAGTGAAGCAGGAATTTTAAGGGAAAGGCAGATGTTGAAACAAAGATACAGCCAAGTGCACAAAAATCTGTTTTCTTAAAAATAAAACAGCAAAAAGCCAGCCTGTCAGAATGATAGTCAGGGTAGCATTTAGCTCTCAGTGACTAAGTTAAGAACAAAAAGACTGCAAAAGCTAAGTAGAATTGAAAGGTAAACAGACGAAGAGGGTTTTCTGCTCAAAAGACAGCGAGAAGATTTTCAAATCTTGTATTTTGTCAAAATGTTAACCTTTGGAAAATTCCACTTTTGTATAAGCTTGTACAAACCCCAAACAAGCAAAGCACCTCAAAACCCCAAATAGCCCACTCTTCAAATGCTACTGTGCTTTTCCTCTCTTGGTGCACCCATAAGACCTGGCAATGGAAATGTTTCAATGTACTCCAAATACTAAAGATAAATTAGCAGAGAAGTACTGAGGAAACAGAGAAAAACCTGGACTGCTTTTCCTACACATTCTTGTTTTCTTTCTTTGCATGTTTAGCAGGGTTAAAACTAGGTCAGACTCTACCCATCGTATGCTGTGGCTGTGACATTGGCCCGGAGCTGCTTCTGGCTGCTGTCAGTTTTCAGGGCTAGTATGAGATTTCTGGTGGAGTCAACAAGCCTGATCTTCCTCTTGCAGACTATGGTGTAAATCAGAGTGACTGCAAAGGCAGCGGAGCAAGACATGGCAAGGGATGCAGAAAGCATACACCTGGTGCCTGTGGACACTGAGAGAACCAGCCAAGACTGATCTTGAAGTCATGGCCATGAAGGACCAGAAGGATCTGTTGTATAAATAGTATTCCCTTTAGGGTGGGAGGCCTGGATTGCAGCAGAGATCATCGCTTTGGACAAGGGTGGATTTAACTCTCCTCTGCTGGAGAAGCAGCCAAAGACTTTCTCATTGACGTGGGCAAGATGTGTGGGCAGGGGCACTTGCACTGGTTTAAATAGGAGTCTGCCAGTCGGACACCTCTCTACCCTTACTTCAGAGAAAACAGAGCAGATACTCTGCTCCATATCAAATCACATACACATCAGTGCACAGCTGCCTGCCACTGATCAGTGGCCTCTTTGCTTGAGTTGAAGACTGTTGCTGGCAAAGAACTGAACCCTGAGCTGGGTGCTCTGTGCCAGTGTGTTGGCATTAGAGGAGATGAAATACATTGTGCTAAAGAGGCAGCAATTCCTTGTGGAAGTCTGGCTCCCAGCAGTAGATTCACCATTATAGTCACAAGGGTCAGCCTCAGGGCTGTCGCCACTGAAGCAGCCTGGTTTCAATGGGAAGGTTCTGAAGGGGTTGGGGAAAACAGCATGAGCCTGGCTGCTGGGAGCAGTCTTGTCATTTGCTGCTCCTTGGTTTCTGACATGTCATCTTACCGGTCTATCTTACTACCAGCATCCTCTCATAGAAAACTGCCCTGTGTCACCATGCTGTGTGATCATGTTACTCCCTGAACCTGATTACAGCTTTTTTATACTACATTAGAGTTTAAAGGACAGACTAAAGTTCCTTGAATTTCTGGAATGAACCCGTCTTTACAAGGAAGCGTAAATCTTTATATGCCAACACTGCAGCAATCTATTAGCCCTGAGAAATGGACCTTTAACAAATGAGGGTCAATGCTGACAAGGTGAAAGATTTCTTTCTTTTTTTTTCTTATTCAGAAAGTCAAAATAAGTCAATGGGAAGGAGGCCAACATGTGCCTGAGAAACTGCCCCCAAAAAATGCACCCTATAATGCTTGCTTATTGTAAGAAAAGCTTGGAGGGGACACAGACTTTGGTTCTCAGGCTAGTGAGAATGTACCTGCACTTATTCGTATTTTGCCCATTTTGCCCTTTCTCCGGTGATTAATACATTGAGATTGTGCTTCCAGAAGGAAGGATAATCACAGTACCTCACCCCAGAAGTGTTGGTCAGGAGGTTGCTTTATTCACTGTCTGGAGGATTTCCTTCTCCATATTCATTGTGTTCTGATCTCAAGGGCCTAAAATTAACTGGTGTGAAGAGTCCAGTTTGTTTTCATTCCTATCATCCAGAACAAAATGGTGGATTTATTCTAGAATATCCTAACAACAGTAGGATTCAGGGAGGAAGAGGTAGCAGTAAGCTTGAGAGTAGTCCAAGTGTCTCCTTTGGTTTTGTCTGAGTTGAGTGTTGAAATGAAAGCACTACATCAGCCAGTACTTTTGTGTAAAGGATGCAAAATGCATCTGTCATGCTTCACAGGCTGCAGAGCTGTTATCCTTTGTGGAACACAGAGTATTTCACTAGGAATATTTGAACCATCTCCGACCTGCAGGATGTTGTTAAAATGGGCTCTTGGGCTTAGTAACCGATCAGCCCAACTGTGCTGAGCAGGGTCTCTTGCTAAGCCCCTGGGAACAGCAGGGAAACACACACTGTGTCAGGGAGAACTCGCTAAATCCAGACCTGCAGCATGTGCATTCACTGTGGCAATCAGAGTAGGGGGAGGTTGCTGCTGATGGTGGCACATATTTGAAGAACTGATGATGAAGCTGCTGCAGCTCTTCAAATCTGGGTCCTGCAGAGCAGCCGGGGCTGAGCGGAGTTTTTAGGGACCTTCCAGCTGAGGACCAAGCAATGGCCATCCAAAAGCTGGAATGCAAAGCTCAATGCACTCCCACCCAGCTGCAGTGCAGGGTTCACATCAGGACTAACGAGATGGCTGGCACAGAGGCTGGAGGAAAGTTGCTCATTTGCTGTGCTTTGTACAAAGGCAGATGTGTTTGGCAGCAATAGATGTGACAGTCCTGAGCAGATTCTCACTTCTAAATGTGCTGGTTGCTGTCTTAGCAATGAGGCACCTGCAGTTTATTATGTATTCATGCACACATGTACACAGTCCTCAGTATGTGTGCCTTCAGGATTTCCTGCATGATAAACACAGCCAATGACTGTAGAGCATTTTCCACCATCATACAGGTGAATCTAATGGGTTCCTTCAATCAAGATTTGAATCCATTAGATCACCTGCCCTTGCCTCAATGCAGTCTGTACTCCTGCCTCTGGGTAGCCCTTATCTGTAGCTTAAAGCAGCAGCTATGAACTTTGGGGTGCTCTTGCCACCTCAGCAGGCTCTTCTGGTGACAGCTGCTTGTAAGTCCTCTGTGGCTTAGGGGTGAAGGGGGAGATGGCTTTTCTAAACTGTTTGATTCCATTGGGCGAGGGTGTTTTTCCCATATCATTTGTAACAGTTCAGCCTTTGAAGAAGATTGCTCAGGATTAGACAGGGAATCTGGCATCAAGACAAGTAGGACCTCCTCAGCACTTGGCACAGAGAAGGGGAAGACAGACGGGCTACCAAAAGCTCTTCTTAGGTCAGTGTGCAGCAACCCCTCCAGCTGTCCTTGTTGCATAGACTGGTGACCAGCACCATAGAACCCCATGCAGGCCCTTTGGTCTGGAGGTGGGAGAATTGGAGGATGCTATAGGCAGTTGTGAATGAAAGGGATCCATCTTCACAGGTGAAAGGAGGCTTCTCAAAGTACAAGTAACCTCCCACCCTTTTGGACCTGACCTGCAGGCTATGTCCCTGGGGTGGCGGGGACAAATCCACCCTTGTGTTGGGTGTGGGGGTCAGTGTGTTGTCTGCACGTTCTCTATCAATGTGTTTACCTTGGAGAGCTTTAAAGAGTTACGAATCTGCTGAGTGCATATCAGGCTGAGATGGAGAGCACAAGAGCAATCATCATTGCTGTGGCAGCTAATATATTATGGCTGGCTTGCCAGGTTGAAAAGTGAATGTGGTGTGTCTGTGTGTTTGCTTTAGTGAAGTATAAGAGACTGTTTTGCTTGCTCAGGTGTTTTGAGTCTTTAAACTCTGCCTTTGTCTTCCTGGGTTTAGGAATTGGCTTCTAAGTGTTCGTGCATTCCTCCTTCTCAGACTGGAGGTTATTTGTGCATCTGTTCAGAATGAAACAGGTCTGCTGCATGTGACATTACTTCACGCTCTTGTTGACTGCTTTCCTGCTGCTGCAGTTTTGGAAGGGAGGTGGCACAAAGAAGCTGAAGTAGCGTTTCTGTTTGAGAGGAATAAGTTACAGAAGTGTTCTGTTTGTTTAAGAAGCTGTTGCCATGTATGTTAAAGCCACATTGGTTTGAACAGATCTCCTTCTCTAAGGAAGGAGAATAAAAGCAAAACATTCTAGTTCAGGTTGAAGGACTCGCAGGCAAGAAAAACACCTGAAAGGCAGATCAAATAGGTGCAAACAATGACATTCAGAAAACCGTATAGTGGCAAAAAGTTCGGCCTTGCTTCTCAAGTAAGCTGTCTTTCTGCTAATGTGACTATCCACTTCTGGAACAGAATCAGTTTGCATCTGGCCAGTTCAGAGCTGAGGCACAAGCATAAGTCTGTCAGTCCCCATCCATGCAGTCATGCCCTTATATGACATTAATACCAAATGTGCAGCTCATTATGACTTCTTTGAGACAGTTACTGAGTTTGACACTGACATAGTAAGGACCTTGTGGGTATCTCCAGATTGTGCTCCTGCAGGGACAAGGAACCTTTTCATAACAATTCACCATCTAGTTTACCTATAGATGTCACAAAATATTCCTCCTAAATGAATACTGGGTGAATAGAGGACTTTATTTTTCATTTCTTAATTCACTGGGAATCCATCGGCTGACAGCTGTGCTGTAAATGACAAGGTGCATCCCTCAGAAACAAGCCCTGACAATCCACTCAGCACTCGATTTGGCTTCACTGCATCTTTGCGGTTGTAGTTGTTCTGTTATGCAACCTCCGTGCCTCTACCCACAGTCTGTTGACATTCATTTATTCATTAGATTTCAGCTTCGCATGCAGGAACCGCTGTCATTTCCATATTACGAAAGGAGGCTGGGAACATGTTGACACAAGGCTTGGGCTTGTGTCTGTGCTCGGGTAGCAGATGGGGAAAGCTCTGTGCTCATCAAGAAAAGGAGGGTACTCAAGGACATCTTCCTTTTGGATAAAGGCTCTGTTGGTAGAGATTATGAGAAGTAGAACTTCTGTTCCATGAGAAAGGCTGGAATAAACATTTTGTCCTCTTTTTTGCAAACTAGGATCCCAATTTAGATGGCTAAGAAGAGTCAAGAACTTTGCAATATTCAGGAGAAATGACCCAAATGTTACTTCTGAAGCAAAACTGAACCTGAAGGGCCAAGCAACAAATAAATCTGCAACTCTGGGTGCTCCAGAGGGCCTGGGATCCAGTGTCCCTTAGAATAAACAGTAGGGCTTTTGAACATGGCACTCCCAGTTCTGCAAGGCAGCCAGGAAGTTCTGAAGTCTTAATGAAAAGCAAATCTTCCAGTCTCTCTTCCCTACAGTTCGGTGCCTAGAAACACCCGCTGTGGTATGAGAAATGGATGGCTTGCAGCAGGCACACAAAACAGATTTAGGAGTGATTTTTGGACTAAATGGTTTCACATTTGCCTGGGGCTGCAGGAGAATGGACTGGATAGTTCTTACTTGATTTCTCACTTTACTCATCAATCTAGCTAATGCTCTTCAGTCTACATTGCCTACATTTGGCTTCCACATTCCTAATTTGATCTATCAGCTTGACACAAGAAATGTGATGTGTGTACATTTCTCATTTGTATTACAGGATAAAAGCTGCTCTTTTATTGCTACCATTTGGAGAGTAGAGAAGAGGTGGACAGGCCCTCCACAAAGAGATGAGACCAGCAGGTAATCTTTCATTTTCTGGGGTTCTCTGCTTGTTCTGAAGAAAGATGGATCTTGGCTGAGAGACAAAAACACAAAACACCTATTGAATAATCTACAGGCAACAAAGCTGCAGTGATAAGGGAAAAGAGAAGCTTCTTGTAGGGAAAATGCAAGTCACCTGGAAACAGTGACTTTAGCTTTCTCACATCTTCATTTGACTTTCTGTCATGAACTGGCCAAAGCTCTGAGAGGCTCTGTTTCATCTCTCCATGGAGAGGAAACCTGCCTCCTTATAATATTTATCCAAAGTACCTATGCTGTAAAAATGTGATTACTGACTCTGCAGCACTTGCCTGCTTCTATCATGGGATAATTGCAGATAAAGGTAATGTCTTTTTAATTTAATGTCATTATTAGTTTGCCAGGAGGTAAATGTATAGGAGATGGTTTAATAAAGCTTTTTGAAATTTCCCATAGCGAGCTGTTGGAAGGATGTATCAGATACGAGTGAATGGCACTGACTTAATCGATACTTGCAGAATTGCGGCAGAGATTAGGAGGGAAGGTGAGATGTGATGTCCTGTCTCTAGCTTTGCTGCATTGGCAGATGGTGAAGGCTAGGGCTCAGCCCGAGGGTAGCACTTTGTTTATGCTGTTGAAGCAAGACCCAGGAGCTGTGGTTTCCAGGCCTAGCTCTGCCAGAGACTGCTGTTTCTGAAGTCAAGTAACTCTTGTGCCACTATAAAGTGAGACCAAAATGATTCCCTTGCCTCCTGCTCTGGAAAGGCATTGATAAGAAATGGTTTTTGATTACCTGTGGGCATTGGGTGTAGCTGTGCTCTGTTGATATCTCCTGGGCTAAGGATCAAACCAAATGCTCAGCAAGCTTGGACTTTGATATCCCCCTTCCACCAATGGAGGAAAAGATGCCTTTTGCTTAGTCTGTCTTGCATTATTTGACATGAAAGTTCAGCTGCTATGTTCCTGCTCTCTGCTTGCAAACTCAGAAGCTGGTGAGGAGTAGTGTGGTTACAGCCAGTCTCTCCTCTACAAAGTGAGTAGCTTGATCAGTGGAATAACAGGAGCTGTTCTGATACAAGTAGGTGCTGCATTAAGAAGCTGGCTGATAGTCCTTGGCTCAGTGTGTTTTGTCCACAGCTCCTTTTTGACACAAAAGGATTTTCCCCAGCACTGAAGGCACGAGCATTTCTCTATTATTAAATTTCTGCTTCACTCCCCTCATTTGGAAAGGAAGGGATGCAGGATAATGCTGGATCTCCAGCTCCTTCACATCCCTTTGATTTCCCATATTGTCCAAAAAACTCCCTCTCAGTCAATAGCATACTCAGCCCTTCAACCATGCAGGGAGCATCAGCTCAATTGTTAGTCTTCAGATATTCAATTCTTTATGCTGTTTTTTCTCTCTAGTTTTATATCTGGCTTACAGCCATATACATTTCACCTTATGGAAATCTTACCCAGTGTGCTCAGGGCTTAGTGGAAATACATGCCGTTTGCCAGGCAGCCTTTTCAGCTGCTTTCTTTCAATTAATCTCTTCTTAGAATTCAGCCCCTGACTTTCATACCAGGTAGGATTGCAGCAGCCAAATCCTGCCAGATTGAAGTGCTGTATCCTGTGTACATGGAAATAACTTTAATAGTCCCGAATATGGGGGGAGAACAGATTCTTCTGCCTAGAATGGGGTTTGACTCAGATTGAACTCTTAAAGATAGTGTTATTGTCATAATCGGCATGAATGTTTGGATGAGAACAAATTATTTTAGACTAATATTAGTAAAGAAAGAAGTTTACTTATGATTTGTGGCTCAAATATATAATAACAAATTCCATCTGACTGTTTAATTTATGCTCATGGCACAACAAAGAGGGCTGCTCAGCAGTAGAGAATATGACATTTGACTTGGCAAATTGAAACGTCACAGTAAAAGGTGATGAATGTTATTTAAAATGAAATTACCATTTGGCACAAGGCAGGTTTGGGTCATCTCTGATTGCTGAGGGGATGTGGGCTGGATGTGAAAGGCACTTGGATGTGAAAGGGTGAACTGTAAACGATTGATGACTTCTCTCACCTTAGGAAAAGTGCAATGTGTCACAGGAGCACGCTTAATTGCTCTTTGACAACATTTTCATTGTTGCCTGCTTATGCGTCATGGCCCTGCCTTCCACCCCCACCCCTGCCCTCAGAGCTCTTGACCTTGAAAGCTATTGATGGATGAAGTTGTTTTGATTAATTCTAAATCCACTTGAACACTATGGGTTTGAAAGTTCAGTGCTGGTGTAACTGTGTTCACATCCTGAGGGAGAGACCGATGATGGTGTAAGGGAAAGGAATTCCAGGGGGAAAAACTAGTGGAAGAGAGAGAAAGGTGGTCAGGAGGGACATCAGGACCCAGCTGGGAGTGGGAAAGGATGAGAGGCAGAGCAGAGAGTGGGAAATTAAATACAGTATGTGTGTGGGGGCATGTATTTGGATCATTCTTAAGCTGTACCTTGCATTGGTTTCCCTATCACCTGAAAAGTGACTTAGTTAAGAAAATGACATGTTTTGCAAGGAAAAATACAAGTTGTACATGTGATGGGCTGAAAAAGCTGATGAACTTGATCCTATGTTTCAGAACATGGAAACTTAAGGGTTTTGTCTTTTTTTAAAGAAATTATCCTTTTCCTCCCCACTTTTTCCTCTTCACTTTCCCAGATCAGGCAGCCGGGAGAATGGGATTAGCAGAGACACACAACTCTGGCGGATGGGGATAAGGCAGATTTGAACCGGAGGGAACTGAAAAATATCATCAGACACATGCTGGATTACATGAGGTCAGGTGCTGCGTAAGACTGAGCTGATGAGTGCCACATGCAGGGAGACCATCCACTCCTGCAAGGGGCTGCCTGGGAGAGGGGCTGTGCATCCAAGCAGAGGAGGCTCAGGAGAAGTTGAGATAACATAAAGCAATCTCGCGTTGCTTTCAGCATCTCTTCCAGAATGTGAACTCCCTTTCATCTCCATTGAGAAATATTAATATCTGCTTCACTCATTGCATCACACCTGGATGGCTGAGAGCATCTAATAGAGGTCAGAATTGTATTTCTTGGTTTCCACTTCACTGGTCAGGAGGTGGCCAGTGTAGATGAAACATGTTTACAAGATTATATGATAATTTGTAAACCTTTGCTCAAAGCACTGCAGCTGAATCTGTTGTATAAGTGAAACTGATCGCTGAAATTCATTTGAAAAATCATTTATTTGTATCTGTATTTGACAAATCACATATTGCTGACCTAATGAGTTCTTCATGACAAGGAGATTTCTGCAGCAGCTCGTTCAACAAGCCATTTTCTACACCGGTGGTAAGGACTGATGAAATGGCTGCATCCAGAGCAACTGAGGAGGTATGCCACTTCTCAGAGTCTCCATTGGTCTCACTGTCAAACACTAGATGTCCTTTCTTTTGTAAAAATGAAATAAATAGTAATATTCAGACAGTGGCTTAATTCAGATTTACTTCATTAGCTGCTGATGTCACTGCTTTCCACCTTATTCAAATAATTGATAATATTAACGTCTTTCCTTCCCAAGAGTCTCATTCTCTCTTTCAATTAATTGTACAAGCTTAATTGAAGGGGAAGGGGAAGCAAAAATCTCTGAACCCGCTTTCCTTTTTTGTTTCTTGCAGAGGAGAGTGTACCAGGGAAGGTCTGGATCCATGTGGCTCATGGATGCTGCCACTGCCAGCCCTGTGGGGCTCCTCAGCCCTTTGCCCCATGCAGAAAATGGCACTCCTACAAAGCAGACCTGAAGATGAGGGACCATCGTGGCCTGCAGTGATGCTCGTGAAGCTCCATGATCCCTACTTGGCACAGGGATACAACTCTGCAGCAGCAGGTCAGGAGTAAAACCAGTATTATCTACATCGTGCCTTTAGCTACCTAGGGCTTTAAGCACTTAGCAAAAGGAGCTAGTGTTTTTTCTTCCCAACTACAGAAAGGAGAACTGAGGTGGGCAGCCAAAATGGTTGTTTAGCTACCAACTCTGTCCTGTTATTTCACCGTGCCTTCTGTCCTGTGTCCCCTGCAATGCTGGAGTCCATTCTCTTGCACCAACGCTCCCTTTCAGACTTCGATGTAGAAACCATCTGGAGCTATTTGAGGTCTTTAAAAAACAGTATCTTAAATGACCAATTATGGTGAGGTGACTAACAGCTAGTGCTTCTGGGCAGAGCTGTACCTGTAATACCCAGTCACCACTGCATTTGCTAAAAATGAGGAGGAAAAAAAGATGAATTTTGCTGAAGCTGGAACTTTTTCCACATCAAGTCTCTTCTTATTTCACTGTTAATCTTGAAGTATTACATAAAGTTTGGGACTGCAATAACTTCTGTGCGGTTGGATCTGAGATAATTAAAATGCAACTCTTTCTTCTTTGGAGGCTCTGTGTTGATCTGGGCAGCTCAGAGTCATCTCATGAGACCTTCCTAAGGAGGCATCTCACCATGCTGGCTGCTGTGTAGTGCAGTGGGATTTTCCAACCCTCCTTGGGTGATTTGCTGACCCCACAGTGTCCCCCCCAAATCAGATGTTTCATTAGCTTTCTCTGCCTTTTGGGGCTGGTTTTGTGGTTTGTTTTCTCTGCCTTCCCCCAGGGAAGTTCATGCAGTGGCCACAGTGGTCGAGATTTGGTGAGTCCCAAGTATTTTGCTTTTTTAATTTCCACCCAGGAATTTCTTTGTGCTGAACAAAAACCTTTAATTTTCCATGGGACTTTTCATCAGCCTCCTTCAGGGCTTGGAGGAAGAAGGACAGAGCCATAACCATGTCCATTAGCCAGCATCTTCATGCGGCAGCAGTCATCTCTATTTCTATAACACCTATAGGAGCTATACACTGTTTAAAGGCTTTAGAGGACAGGTAAGAGAGAAGGAGGCAAACCCTCCTGGCTGCTATAATACAGTGTTGCTCAGTTGACTTGTGACCCAAAGCATGCTAACAAATTGTGTGTGTCAGAGGCAATAAGTGATCTGAGAACAGAAGATCACTGCATGTCATTTAAAATCATAATGGGTTTAAAATATTTGCCGGGCTTCAGTCAGTTTGTAGGATGACTTTTCCTTTCACGTGTGGTAATGGATATGCGCTTGGATGTAAAAGCCTCCTAATAGCCACCATTTTAGGAAGTTCATTCCACAAAGGAGTCTGAAAGCCAGACTCATTTTACTCTCCCCACACTTTCATTGGCACATGAACTGTGTTCTTTGAACAATTGATGTTGCAGGCAAGCTCAGGCTGCTGGGACTGTTTTGGGTTTTCTTTAAAGTGGCAAAAATGAGGCTATCCAAGTTCACACTACTGGAAATTGATTTAACACAGTTATTTGTTCTACTTTCTCCCTGGTTTGCCTTCTTATTTGGTTCATTTTCTTTCCATTTAACTCTTTGCTTACTTAAGCAGTGGTGGTCAATGCGTGACATCTGCGTGTCCTTAACTGTGTATTAACATCTGATTGTAGGAACAATACATTTGTTATAATAGCTAGGAGAGGAAAAATGTGTGACATCCTGGGGGGCAAGGGGTGTGATGAATATTAGGCAACGAGTTCAATTCCCTATTGAAAGTCATGACATACATTATCTGTTATCTCATCGTGCCTGTGCAGAGCTATCAACAGCTGTGATTTCCAAACGACTCTGCAACTTCTGATTAACAGGATTTCCTCTTTCGTTATTAAAGTAATAACAAGAGATACCCTGTGGAAAGCAGTGGAATCCACAGCACTTCAGTTTACTGTTTCCCTAAAATACGTCTCAGCTTATTTTCTCACAAAGACATTAAACACCTCACTCTTAATACTTGTAATCAGTTGGAGCTTTATGGACTGCATCTCACCAAACATAAACTGGGGAAGCTCCCTGGATTTCAAGGCAGAATTACACAGAGACTTTGGTTCTGGTTTAGCTATTTAGTGTTTTGTCTCTGGTGGGACCTGGAGTCAGGCAGGGCTCTGAGGTAGACATGCTGGGACTTTCCTGTAAACTGAATACACTAAGGACATCAAAGGGGCTTTGAATTATTAAACTGTCTCAGCACTGGATGTCTAGAACATAGAGTGAAAAACAACTTTTGAAAAGGATAAACTTTGATCTGATTAATGAATAAAAGGGTTCAGAAATTAATTTATCCCTTATCTTATACCCTGAGTCCAAAATACCTGAGTCTGATAGTGATCTACTAAGTGATACTCTGAGTCTCTCCTCAGCAGGACCGAATTTGCCGTTGTGTTACCCTTTGCCTAATGTCTTCCTGAAGATTCCAGCCAGCTCCATGCAGAAACTTCTGGGTACCAGATGCACTGTCCTTCCCACCATGTCCTGTGGAAGGGGCTGGCATCAGCTCCAACCCCTCTGCCATACTGCCCAGAGCATCCCAGCTCCCTGTGGATCAGGCTGGATGCCTGGCAGGCAGCTCACACCTTCTCCTAAGGCATCACCTTGGGACATGACAGCTCTCACAAGTCTTTTTAAAATGGCAATGGATGCCATCATAAGCAGTGGGATTATTACTGGAAGCCCTAGATTAGGCTAGTCAGTAAATCATTGCCTTGTGTGCGTTGAACTCGCACATGGCAGTAGTCATTACCAAGAGCACCTCTGCCTTCTGACTTGATAAAGAATATCAGCCAGGGTAGAATAACAACCAAGAAAAGCAATCTGGTCTTTCACAGCCATTCATTGGAGTAAACTCCAAAAAACTCCTTGCTGTCTAGCTAGGAACCTGGTAATGCAATGGAGGTCTGTGTCACAACTGCGTACTTGGGAGACCCTGAAGGTGGTCTTTGTCTTGTTCCGGTGGGCTTTTATGGTCTGTAGCAATTCCTTTTCTTCTGGAAAATTAAATTACTGCTCTACCTTATATAGCAAGATGCTGAGTGAGCAAGACCAGTGTCTTTGCTGGACCTAGTGCAAATAATAAACCAAAACTGAAATCTGATGTTTTGTGGTCCACCTCCAGTATGACTACCTCTCCATCTATCAATGCGTATGCATGTATTTGCCTGTTGGTCTATCTTGTCCTATAGCTAACTACTATACATGTATATATCAGTCCTGATTCACAGTAGTATTTAGTGCCTCACAAATCCCTCCTCAGTTCTGGACATTTCATCTTTTTTGCTGGTGGTTTTGGTGTGAAGCTGACAAATCAGCAGCTGAATCCTTCATTCACTGACTGCTGTAATCAGCCACCTATAAAAGGAAGTGGTGAAGTTATTTATGTTTTTCAGAGTGAATAATTCTTTCCTCTCCTTCCACATGGCAGAAAAAAATGCTCCGGTAATGTAGGAGCTTAGAATTTCCTTTAAAAGTGCCTCTAGCTGACTTACGAGACAAATGCATGCGGTTCACTTGCATTAAAAAAAATGTTTTATAACCCTTCTATACAATGAAAATGATGTGTGAGGTGTGAATATTCAGGATTTAAAATGACATCCATTAAAATCTGTGAAAGAAATAACTAAAGAAAATGATGTGGCAAGCTATTTCTCACCTGACCTGGGGCTTTGCAGTTCATCAGCCAGCCAGCTTAGTGGTCCTCTCCTGCTTCCCAGTTCCAGCTTATTTAAGACCACCATGCCTCAGTGAACGGCTGTGCCTTCTTAGATTAACACAAAATGAGGTGTTCCCTCTGAAACTATACTTATTTAAGCACTAAGGTCAGAATTCTTCAGTATCTGAGGTAGCACTTCAGGGGCCTTGATATATCTGTGCTAATGTCCTGGGGCAGGCTGGTAGGTTCTCTTTGAAATCAAGGAACCCATAGCCACATACTGCTTAGGAAATCTTTCTTCATTTTTATAAGGGAGAATTGACTACCAGTTTGACTCATTGCATGTTAGGTATTTTGGACCTCATATGCATACACAATGGTTTTCCTGTAAAGAATTAAGTGAACATTTCCCATAAATTCTTTGTCTTTTGTCTATTTTCCCTTATCTTGAGAAGTGTTCATCTTTGTGTGCTTGTTTACTCCTAATATGAAAAAGTACCTTTTCTTCCTAGTCCTCGTGTATGAATCTACAATAAAAATGAGGCATATAAACCATCAGAGACATAGCTACAGGCAAGAAGCAAAGTGAGCTTAGTGACCTTGATGTGCATGCTTTAGTTGTTATGGCAACAGGCAAGTGAAATCACTGTTGCTAAGGCTCAGTGAAATAAAGCACTTTCAGTCACTTAATGGTCATTATTCTCTAGTAACTTAATTTTGAGTTTGCTACAAGCTAAACTACAAAATGAGTCAGCAAACAATACAAAATACTTAGTAGAAACATGAATGAGAGGGGTTTTCTTTTCAGTGCCTTTCCCCTGAGCCCCTTCAGTGACAGTACTAGTAGCAGACACAGAGGTTTTCAAGCACTGGGTGAATCAGGGAGATAATTCACAGCTGTTGTTAGGAGCCATGCTGTGACATGGAGTGCAGTCTTGAGGCAGGACCAATGAATGGTGAGTGCTGACCCACCGGATGACCAGAGACAGCATGGCCTCAAAACATTTCCCTTTCTTGTCTAAGAATGGTGAATTAGAGCTTGTATTTATGAACAACAAATTATAATACTATTCCCAACAATACTAGAAACTTTAGGTCTTTTTCTCCTTATATTGATTTATTTACTTGGTGGAAGATGTTATATTTTACTCTTGCTTGACCAAAGCTGAGATTTGGCAAATCTCAGATATGTGAGGACCAGACAGAAGTGTAGTTAGATTGGGTAAAAAATAGTTCATTTGAAGAGTGATTTTAATAGTAAGAAATTCTAGCAAGCTCGATGTTGAAATTCAATTTTTGGGGATGGATTTCATAAACCTTAAGCAGGTTTGGGGGTTTCAGCAGAATAAAATAAAACTTCAAGCACAGCACAAGTGTGCAAATTCAATGCCAGTTTTCATTGAAAACAACAACAGAAAAGCCATGAAAAATCTTTAATCCCAGTGACATTCATGGAAATTGAATGCACGCAGTGGGAAACTGTAGTTGAATTGCATTTTGCTGTGAAAGCGAGTATCACCGTATGTTTGGAATATCGCTGTTTCTGAATTCTTTCATAGGCCAAAACCAAAAAGGAGAGATTCTTTCCCTAAAACAAATAAACAAAGCCTTCCATTACAGGCACACCATCACACCCCACTGAAATGTCATTGCAGGCTCCAGTGTCCCCTTTTGTGGTCGTGAATTAGTGAAGATTTTTCCAAAGGCTAATTGCAAACCCCTTTTGATTCCCAGTTAATTTCCAGCAAGGCTGGATGTGAATTTGCAGTTCAAGCCTGTATATTGTTCCAGAAAAAGCAGTGGCATTAGCAGCTGAAAGCAGTCATTATGTGTTTGTTCTCTCAGAAGTCTGATTGCTCATCAAGCAGAGCAGAACCTTGTACAGGCTGAGCTGGATTGCAGCGCTATACATATGTATTCCTTCTTGAAAATGGACACAATCAGGCCATTCATGTATTCTGCCAAGATGCCTCTTGGTTTCAGATGCACTGGATGATTGCAGGGAAGATTTGCTCCTGTGTCTCTATATGCTGGCATTTATCAGGATGGTCTCCATTGACATCACTAGTATTTTACTGAAATGTAGATGAAATTGGAATCAATCCTGAGGCAGAAAGCCAATCCTATGGAGGAGATTAGGATTGCTGCCCCCAAGTTCATGGGGCTTTGAAAATGTGCCTGGCACATGTCTGTGGTGCTGGGCTGCAGGGATTGAGATGAGTGCTAGGACTCGCTATTGTCCTTCGGCATTGCTGCTGGCCAGCAGGGTCTGCTGGCACCAAACAGAGGGCTTTCATTGCTCAGCTGAATGTTGTTAAGGTCATTCTGCCATAGAAGAGGTGCTCTTGCAGAGTTGCTTTTCTGGGGCAGCTCTGGCACAGCTGCATGTTTGTTGTGAACCCATTTCTTCCTCAACTCCAAGTGAGCTGGCCAGGGTGGAGGACAGTGCTGCCTTCTTTTCACTGCCAAGGAGGATGCTCTAGGGCTGATCCACCTACTGATCCTGTAAGCCATGCCCTAGCCCCTCCCCAGAAGCTAGAGCCCAGAGTCCTGGGAACCTTGTGTCCATGCAGCTCAAATCCAAGGAGTGTGCTTGTGGAGTTAAGAGGATGTTTGAAAGATGCCACAAGCACTATCTGAGAAGCTACTGTAATATGATAGAATAAGGACACTAGTACTATCACTTTCTTTCTGAGTTTTGCATCTTGTTTGATGCCATAGTCTACAGATCCTTTCTCTGATGTGCTAAAGACTTTGCTATAATTCAACACAGGGACTTCAATCTGTCTCTGAGTATCCTGTATCATGCTGGTTTTGGAGTAATCCATCTAGTGACATAAATTGCTAAGGCTCTTCTTATATCCACTACTCTTTCATCTGCTTCTCTAAAACTCAGACCAGCTGATTGTTAGCAGGGCTTCCAGCAACTACATGCAATTAAAGTATTCATTTAAAAAATCGATTACTAAATTAAAGGGTTATTGAGAATGTTACTGCTAAACAGCCAAGCAGATGATTAATCAAAGCTTTGCATGAATCTCCAGAATAGCAAAAACGATGGTGGTTGCCACTCTGCTTGACACAAACTGCAGTATATTCCCATCCACAGTGTAGTTTTCAGCTGTATCATCCAAAGGGAAAGAACTGCAAGAAATCTATCCTGTCAGTGTGTGGCTGAGTGGTGCATAAGTTCACACAGTGATGCCTTGGCATGACACGTGCATGTGTTTTCATTGTCTGTAGAATTATGTAGGGGAATATGAGAGTCTGAAATGGCACATGAAGGTATCAGGAAAGAAAAACAGGTTTTTTTCTCTTTGAGGGAATGGAAATTAATTTCAGCTGAACTCTTGACTTGCTGAATTTTCTGGCTTATTCTTTTCGTCTTTGAAAAACCCTTTCCCTCTTACTTCCTTATGTATCCTTCATGGAAGATATCCCCAGCCAATGTGACTATCTGTGGCAGATATTTTTTTCCTGATCAGTGGCATCAGAGCTGCAGTGATTGAAGTTTTATGGCATTTGCTGATTTAGTGGGGTTTTTCAATAACGTATTGTGTGTGAGACTCACCTCTGCAATTGAAATGTCACTTGGATTCAATGTGGGCACTTTTGGGAGAGCAGAGGCAAGAAGGGTCAAGTTCGGGAAAAGAAAGGAGAAAAGAAACAAAGAACCAGTCATGTTCAACTGCTTGGCAAAAGTTGGAGGTGTCTATGAGCGGTAGTTTGAGCATTCACAGCCTCCATTAACTTCCCTAACACATTGCCTTCTGTTTCAGCTAGAAAGCACTTGCAATTTTCTCCTTACTGTTCTGAATGCTGTAATGGATAAAAGGAGCAATTATTTTTGTGCATGCTTATAATAAAAGGCAGTTAATGCTTAAAAGCCTTTCCTCTAAATATAAAAGGAAAAAAGACAAAAGGTAGCAAAAAGGACCCATGTTTTCACTGCTGGATAATGTGGGTGCAATGATATCACAGACCCAAGCTGTGAAAGGAAGCCTATGGAAGTGGTGGGAGTTCCACTGACTTCTGGATCTGGTCGGCATTTTCAAGAGGATTGGGCTGTTTCCTTGAGAAATGTATTCTGATTGCAGAAATTCATTTTCCATTTGAATATATATGGGAAGCAGCTGCTGGAGCTTCAGTGCTATAGCTGACACAAGAATCTGGATGGAGAACAGTTTATGTTGTTAGTTGTGCTCTGCCTGCTTGGGCACATTTAATCAAGGTCTGTGTTTAGTACCTCACAGCTTTTGTTGGTTTTGCTGTTCGAGGTGCTAAAAAGGGCAGCAGAGGCAAATAGAGATTTAATTTAAAAGCTGGAATTGGTCTTGAATTAGCAGAAGAATCCATATAAATCAAGTCTTCTGATCATCAGTAATTGCCAACACGATTTCCGTAATCACAATTAATAGTGTTCTGTAAAAGGCTCTTGTAGAAAGCTTGTGGCACTTGGGAATAGTTCAACTGTTTTGTCTGTGCTGTTTGCCAGAAGGACTCTGGGTTATTTTACTTGTTTGACAGGGTTTCGGAATACAGGCAGTGTGAAAAATTAAAATGACATAAAAGAAGCTCTCTTAATTATTTGGCGCCTTTGATTAGGGAAAAATGATGCTTTTGTTGGTCCCTATTTCCCAAAAGCAGCATTCGGGGAAAAAGCACTCAGTTTATTGATTCAATAGTGAGCATGCTCTAGCCCCCGGGCTTCACCTCTGCCTGAAAGCATCTCTGACTGGGGAGGGAGCTGTAGTCTATCCCTCTGCATCATTCAGTCTAAGGCTTGGTATTGTCACGAAGGATGTCATTTCATACCAACCACCATATGGCCTGGAGGTGATCTCATCTCACTGTAAATAAGCATAGAATTTACAAAAAACGATTAATGAAAGAGATGCATTCCTTTCTATGCAAATGAAATAATAAAAGGAGGTAATAGGTGATGGAAGATACAGAGGTCCTGGGTTCTGTAAGACCAGTAAAAACTAAACAATCTCTTGAGTGCTTTTGATGTGAAGGGGGAATTGCCTCCTGCTGCCTCAAGTAGAATGAGGATAAGATAGCAAACCCTCTCTCCTCCTTCACAAAACGTATGGGCAGGATGTCCCTGAGAATGTCCCATGGAAGGAAGGGAGGATTTGCTTCTCTCCACTGAACGTGCGGTGTGTTGGCCTCAGTTGTGCCTTACACCGTACAAAGGCTCTGGGAGCTTCAAGAGTCTCAGACCACTTGAATAATGCAGTTGCAATGTTAACCTAAGCAACCTAAAGATTGCTGTCCTGCTTCTATACCTTCCCATCGGCAGAGAGCTTGTTAGCCTCAGGCCCTGCCTGCGCTGAAGAACTGCCCAGAGGAAAACGTTTCTGGCATTGACAATCGTGTTAGCAGTGAGTAATCAATCAGCTCCACTTGCATAAACAGAGAGAGGGTGCAATTGATTACTCTCAGCTCTGCTAACAATTGCAGTACCAGCAGGCCTCAGGGCTTTAGGGCTTTAAATGGGCTAAAAATTCATATTTGCTATTTGGGCCTGCTCACCTTTCATTCTACTCAGAAAGTTAAAAATAAATGAGTCTTTTGGTACTAGGATGCTTATGAAAACAACCTTCTCGAATGGAATCCATAAGATGTCTCCAGTGAATAGCTTGCTGATGGGAAGTGGAGCTACTGATGCTGTTTTCATGTACATCTGCAGCTATTCTGCTGCTGCCTTCTGCATCTGTGCCAAACCTGGTCCAGAGTAAGCACTACAAAGAGGGGAAAGAGCAGATTTATATTTGTGTAGCTGATGTCAGACTTGCCTGGGGAAGGAAATACTAATGACATTATGAAACCACAGTTTGTGCAGTTTATCCCAGCTATGCCAGCTTTATGTATAGCATGATTATGCTGGAAGTAGTTCACAAAATTCAAGGGAAGGAACATCCCTGGAAGACTTTGCTTGAAGGTCTGGAAACAGAATCTGCCTAATTTCTTTCTTGCCTGGCCATCCTGTAGGATGGAGATGTTGTGAGAGAAGGGAATATGCTAGGTCCTTTTCAGTGAGAAGAATGAAGTTTTCAAGGGGAAAAAAATGCATTAATGTTATAATCAAGATAGTGAATTTGTTGACAACTTTTTGATCAGTTTTAATATGGGTAAGTCTCCTCTGTATGGCAATAGCAAAATGGAGATAAAGCAGCTTTATAAGGCTGCATGTATCTTCCCAATGACATGACTTGGTTGGTGACAAACTTCAAGTAAATCTCGCACTTCCCATTAAGTTTCATTCTGAATTGAGTGCCTGCTCAAAGCAGATACATCTTCACTGTGCAGTAGTCTGGGGAGTGTCTCTAATCTCTTCCTCTTCTAAATTCAATGCATTTCACACTGCAGCTCAGGTGCTATCCTGCAGGTTGGTTACTCACCAAGGGAATCCTACCTTCAGAGGGGTTCATTCCATGAATGCCTCAGTGGGGCTGGAGCACATGGAGATACCCCTGTGAATAACAGGAGCTCTGCAGATACTCTCTCCCTATTGTTCTTTCTTTCCCCACATATTCGTGGTTCATTTCCCCTGTGTCTGTTTTAACTCACAGGCTCTTGTTATCCAGCATCATGTTTTGGGATGAGCCTTTAAATTCACTTTTGCAATGTGAACATGTTGCTCTTTGATTACATCTCAGCTGATGCATCTCTTCCTAAGTTACAATCAAAATGCTCTTCAGTGTTGCTTCAATTAAAACGGTGCATTAGCACTGACATCCCAGTGACAAAGCCCAGAGTTTAGCTGATTTAATTTAAATGTCTTACAGCAAAGGAATTATCCAGGGTAAATCCAAACCTTGTGTCACTCTGACCAATGCTTCATTGGTTTTGAATGTAAAATTAACTTATCAAAGAGCTTGCCAGCATCCAGACATTTGAACATCTTTAGATCCTTTAATATTTTTTAAACATTTCATTACCTAAACAAATGTAAGAAGAGTATCACAGCTTCTGTATCAAATGAGACTTCAATTCTACATGCTTAGGGGGTGGATCTGCCCTTCTTATTAAGGTGGGATAATGACTTGTTTCTCCAGCTAGAGAAAAGGGCTCAAAACGCAGATCTAGAGGGCAAAGTGTAAGTAAATAGCTTCTTACAGTAAGCCAGAGATTTAGGAAACCATTTTTCATTATGTTGTAAATGGTTTATGACACTGGACTTTTCCATGCAAAATGTCTCGCTACTTTAACACTGGAGATTTAATGTAAATCGTCTTTAGTGCAGACTGCAAATAGACACAGGGATGGAGTAAGAGGATGCACTGAAATTAAGCACCAAATATGTGAAAAATGCAATTGAAGTGATCAGAAAAATGCTGGAGTGAGGACTTGGCACATTAGACTAGGGGCACAGGATCATTGGTCTCCTTCTCTGGCACTGCTTAAGGAGGTGGTCTGGCTTTGCACTGTGTTACATGAGTTTGGTATCTTGGGCTCCAAGACACTGATTGTGCACATCTGAGAGATGGCAGCAGGCTGGCTTTGGCTTCCATGTTGGCTTGAAAGACTTCCCAAACTGTGTGTTTCAGATAAGAGCTCACTGCTGAAGCAGATCTGCGCCCCAGAGTCAATCTGTTTTTTTCCTACTGCATCAGCTGTTCTGGTCGGAGTTGCTTCCTCTCTGCAGTGTCTCTCTTTAAGTGTGTTTGCTGGGTGTTACGTTGCAGGAGTTTGCTGTCCTGTTGTGTAGCTGTGACAAGGGCACTGGGGTTTTCCTGTGAGATAAACCACTGAATACCAACAGTTAGAGTGTGTGATGGAGGAGACAGAACCTCATCATGGTGTCTTTAAAAGCCTACTAGCACAGAGAGGGAGTAGCTATGTAACTGTGCTGGGAACAAGAATGCCCAGTGGAGATAATGCTGAAGTTACTTTCTTTGTCATGTTTCACAGCATGCTTTTAACAGCATCGCCAGTGTTTGTATGTACGTCTCCTGAGTGAGCTTTTCTCCTTGGTTGCTTTTCCCTAGGGCATATGGGAGTGTAATGCCCTGTCGAGAAAGTATGTATAAGGTAAGAGTAAGACTGGCTTCTTTTGGGACCAAAATGAACTTCTGGTTCAGCCATGGAGGAAGAAAAGAACAGCTATGATTACATCTGGATTTGGGGGATCAACAGACCTCCAACATTGCATGTGAGCACTTACCACCTGGACCAGCTTGCCCTATGACAGCATTAAAAAGGAAGGTGGGCACTGCTCTAAACAGTCTAGTTATCCCTTAATGGTGGAGTGTATTGCTGGTGAGGTCCAAAAATCTGACAATTATAGTCATTATTTAATTGTAACTTGAGTTGTATACTCAAAAGGTTAGTCTGGTGTTTTATGGCTGGCTACCTTATCTTTTAATTAAATGCCCATCAACCCTCTTTGATCTGAGGAACAAGAGCTCCTAAAATGCAGAGTCACTGCTCTGCCCAGGTAATTCTCAGTAATCCAGGTTGTCTCATTATGCAGCTTGGAGGTAATTTAAATTGAGGCTGTGAGTTGCTGTTAGGCTCTGGTCTCTGCTAAACTTGCTGATTTGCATTCCAAGAGGATCTTCCAGGAGATAATGGGATTTATGAGGAAAGTTGGTTTTGCTTTGTTATCCAGTGAGGGAATAATGTCACCCTCTGAACAAGAGGCAATGCAGGATGGTAATTACTCAGCCAGGTGGAAGATAGCAGGGAAGGGAGGAGGCACACTTGCTTAGCCTGACCAGCTCTGGATTGTTCCCTGTTATAGAAATGCAATCATAGAGTTTCTTTAAGCAATTCCCTGAAGCTACGAAATAGGAGAAAATAAACACTCAGTCCTAGGTTGCAAAAATCAAAAGCACAATCACAGGAAATCACTAAATGCTTTGACTTCTTGAGAAAATTCTGATAGCTTTATGTTCCTTTTGAGTGTGTTTTCTGAGGATTCTGGACGCCTTGATCTAAACGTAAAGCCTCTTGTGCACCCTAACAAGCAGGAATTTCATCTTTTCTTAAAGTTATGGTTTTTTTTTCTTGAGATCAACTGAACTGAATTGCTCAAGAACCCTGAATAATACAAGGTTCATCATAAACCGTCTGCAAGAACCTATCACCCCAAGGCATCCTGTGATCCCTGGCTTGGAGGCCCTGGGCCCTATAATGCACCTCTTGAGCATTTTGTGTTAAGTTTCCCCCAGCTCTGATTCAGCGCTGTTTAATTGACACATGTGTGTGCCTTCTGTGTGCATCTGAGTGGGATGTTACTGGAAGCTGATGTACACTAGAGGAGCCTTTGAGGGTCAAGCAAAGATGCAGAAAGGAGGAATGGAATAACGAGAGCACATGGAAGTAGGAAGAGACGAGAAAGAGAGAACCAGAGGGGTCCTGGGCAGTGGGGAGCAGGGATGAGGAGCTCCCAGCAGCCATGGTCTCTGCCCCGTCTATCCCTCCTTCCCCCTCCTCTTAGTCAGATGCTTTCACCCTGGCAATATGCTGGTTACCCTTCCTCACTCCCTTGACTTTCTTCAGGTATATCCTTGACTGTGCTTCTAGCAGTTCCTAGGAAATGCCCTCCTTTTCTCCCCACCCTTTATACTCTCCCAGCTTGAGAAACACTTCATAAAAATTCATATGAGGCGGCAGAGCCCAAAGCAAGCTTAGACAGAGACTATTTATACACATAAACCCATAAATCTGCGTGCCAAGCTGTTCTACAGAAACGTGGCTACTTTTTTAAAGGAGCTGTCTTATTTATTCATTCCTCAGGATAACTTCTCTCACCACCAGAGCTCTTCAGCCCCTGCCCAGCAGGTAAAGCTGTCTCCTGGAGGAGTCCATCCGAGGTCCATTCAACAGGAGCAATTGGATACCTACCGAATTTCATTGTGTGTCATTTAGTGTATATCACAGGTTAGTTTGCAGCAATGCTTCACACCTCCTCTGAGTGCTGACTCATAAGGTGTATGTAGGGCTGCAGAAAAATGCTTGTTTGATAAATGGATGATCTCTTTATAAGGCTGACCCATCCACACATCACCATAAAGCTTGTATTGGTGATAACTACCATGGCTGGCTTTACTGCAGTATTATACACTTGTTTTGTGCTGTTGCTAACGTTCCCTTAGCGTTCAGCCTGAAGTGTTGCTTTTAAGAATCAGGTTGAGTGTCTTGACCACAAAGTAACTTAACAATTTACCAAGTAAATTAACAATCAGCTTTGTTCGTTCTGAAACCACCGAGGTTCCCTGCAGGTCTTCTGCTTTCATTTGTGTGCAGTGGCAGCTGGATCTTTCTCACCCTCTCAGAGATAAAATCTCATTCTCCTTGCCCTCAAGAACTTCTGGAGTTTCTCCTTGCGGTCAATAGGACAGAATAACAGTCATCACTTACATGGAAAACTGATAGACATTATTCACATAAGCATTTGTAAAACATATCATACATCACAGTAAGCATAGCTTAAATGATAGTTAAAATGCTTCATTATATTGGTTAATCTTACACTTAAATCAGTCGTAAGGGATACAATCATCAGAAACTGTCAAAGACGAGCTCTTTCCTTTTTATCTTGAAACCAGGATTCTGAGTTCACTAACGTCTTATTTTCAAAGGTCTTTCAAACTCGAATAACTCCAAAGATAATTGTTCTTACTTCTCCATTAACAGGACCTTTATGCCCTTTTGTTCATGAGAGCAAACCACAGCGTATCTCTCAGATGAGATCTTAACTGGCTTCTACCGTACAAAATGTTCTCATGTATATTTTGTAGAAACAAACATACTTTTTGATTAGAAGTCAGAAAGACCTCATTGATTTCTTTTTGTAGGCTTTGGTCAGATACTAGTGGTAAGGATAAACTTTTTGATTTAGTCAAGGCTTCCAGAAAGAAAATACTAATACCCCTTACAATGAGAAGTGGTAATAAAAGCAAAAGTTCTCCTAAAGGCTTAAAACTTGTTGCTGGTCTAGAAAAACAACTTATTTGTTGTTCTTTTTGACCTTTCTATTCATTTCAGAGCAGGGAAACTGGGCCTTGAAACGCTTTGTGACAGTGGGTATTCTCTACCCAGCTCTGGTACGGATTTTGACCTATCAATTACCAGCCACATGAAAACTGTCCAGCATAGACAAAATCAATCCTATGGATTTCTAAGGGAAAGTTCACTCGAGAGACGGCTCACAAAGGCCTAAAAAACATGACTGCAGTACTGAACATTTCTACGGTCATGGCTTTTTTCTCAGCAATGCACTGCATGATGTTTCTCTGATTTGAGCTGACCTCTCAAGAATAATCGGTTTAACTGTGAGCTTTCACACTGCAGCTGTAAGAGATGGTGACCATCTGACCCTCATCCCCCCCACCTCTAAAAGAAGCAGTACGTTAAAAAAGGCAAATGAGCCTTGTTTGGGGCTTTGAAAACCCAAAGCTTGGGTAGATACATTTTTGCATAGTGGATTTCCAGGAGAGAGAAAGAGGCACTGAACCTGGAAATGGTGTGTGTTGAGGGCAGCTTAGAAAAGGCTTTGGAGCCATGAGGTAAGTTTCAGTGGTCTCATCCTTTTTTTTTTTTTTCCTTAAAAACCCTGGGTTTCATGTGGTTGTCACTGCAGTGGAGCCACCTGACCCATCAACTTCCCCTTAAATGAAATAACTTCCAAGGGTCTGAATTGTGACATACTATTCAGGTCAGAAGTACTGCTGCCTGCTCAATCACTAAAGCCTCTAATAGTGAGGAAAGATATTAAAATCCAAAGAAGACAGTAAATGTCAGCACATGTTTTTTCCATGCAGCCAGGGTAATACCAGAGACTCCTGATACACACAAGGGAAGGCTCTGTATTGCAAATGCACCTGCAAACACATGCACTCGAGCTAGGGAGACCTTAGGACAGGCTCTGGGAGATGAGAACCATCTCCTGCAGAGTCCTTTGTGAGTCATACCCCCTTCCCCCCAGTCTCTAAATTGAACTGATTTGAGTATTTGGAGCTGGTAATCACAATTGGCTTTACAGGTTATGTTTTAGAAAAGGACTTCTTTTCGGCATGAGTGTTACAACTGCAATTCACTGTGTAGGTTTTCTCTAATTCTTCCTTTTGTAAATATTACATCCACTAGCACAATTAAATGAGGTGTCAAGAGTAGGAGAAACAAAGCCCTTTTGATGATACTTGCCTTTATCCCCAGGTGGCAGAAGGAGACTTATAAGCATCAAAGACAGTTCATTTAGACCTGACGTGGAGATGACCAAAGGAAGGCAAGATGAGTACCAACCAACCAACCAATAAAAACGTTGTACTGCTACCAGTCTCCCCCCATCCTTATTTCAGGCACAGCTATTGCTGCAAAGGAGTTCTTCATGTCATAACCTAGCTCCAGGAACTGACAGGCACATCTCTTCTTTAGTGCAGGATCAACACTATCTAAGTGTTGACCCTATCTAAGGGATGGAGGTTGCTTTGCAGACTTTACTGGTAAAGGGTGGCTGATCATCTTAAATGTTTGGCTTATCATTGCACACCATAAACACTTTATATTTTACTAAGGAAAAAATGTCAGTTGTAGATACTACTGATTAATAAATGAGCAGACCTCAGAGGAGGGTCTTACCTTTCTTTTTGGCAGCATCCTGATAAGCATCACGGGATTGAAAAGGTCATAAATCCCCAGACTCTGACCCTGCCTGAAAGACCTGAGTGGAAAGGGATGCTCCTATTCTCAGTTCCTTAGGAACCTGCTGGATATGAAATTTGCTACGGAAAAGAAGATAATAACATAGCACCATTTGTATTTAAATGCATTTTGGAATGAAGCCCAGGAAATCCCCAAGCTCCCCTAGTGAAACGCTTGTCCACTTCTTCACAGCTTCTGTGCTCTGTGAAAACACTTGCATTTTTGTTGTTGTTTATCTTAATGCCTTCTTTTCCTAATTAGGTCAGTACCATACAGCTTTCAGTCTGTCACGTTGTGAAATACAACTGAGATGGTGCATTGCACAGCAAAGGCGGCGGCTGCAGCAGTCTGAGGTGGGTGATGGAATCCCTACAGAGGCTCTGCTTTGATTAGCATTGTGTCAGCTAATTCAGCTCTTCACACATGACCACATCCCTAATGCAGACTAGCCGTTTGGTGGACATCTGTCATTAAATTCTCAGTCCTCTTCTGCTCTCTCTTACATGCTGCAGTGGGCAAAATCATTATAAATGGAGCATGAGTATAGATAGTCTCTTATTGGTCTGCCTTTAAGGCTCAGAGCACTTGGGCTGTGCTGCATTCCTTAATGTAAAAGAAAATGGGAAGGATGGGTCAGGCTCTCAACAAGACTTCCCATTCCTCAGTCCTCACAAAATGAGGATGAGATCAGTTCTCCCCTATTATTCCCAGGGGGAACATGTTCTGTCAGATATGCAATTTCCTAAAAATGGGGGATCCCTGTTGATTTTGGGTGCAGTATTCCTCTTACATTACCAGAGCAGCCTGGGTTGTGAGCATGTAGCCCTACAAATTGCTGTGGCTTTTTGTTCTCCTTGTTGCTCGTCATCACAGAAAGTTGACATTAGGTGACGATTTCATCATTGAAACCTGACGCTTTAAGATACTGATGCTGTCTTTAATTTGTTATTAAAAGACTGCTGGCTTCTCCCCCACCTTGTTTGCTTTTGTTTCTGTATTTTTGGTCCTAAACTCAACAGTTTGCATGTTCTTAGACTTTGAAGAAATTCATTAAAATGTTTCTGTTTTGAAAATGCTGCCACACTTCTGTCTTTTCCTTAAAGCTTTTAACTATTGTTAGACATTTGGCCTTTACATCCTGTTTCTGAAATCTGACTGAGCTCACATGTAGCTTTCTATTATCTAAAGCCTGTGCCCCACATTTTGGCAAATCAATCATTGCTATCCTGCTTCGGAGCTGTGGAACAGGCTGTCAACTGATATTAATCAATCTTTGTCATTGCCCGTTTCCAAAAGTCATTAGCATGCTCAGCCTCACATTATATTCTCCAGCAGAAAAATAACACGTTGTCAACTGTACTTTGTTATGAGTTACTGCACAAGTGACCTTATTGATTGCATGTATGTAAGAGAGGTTTGTATTTATTGAGAACCTTCAAGTTTCTGTGTTTGCCTTTATTGTGTTTCCACTTTATCTTTTTTAATATATATTACCTTGTTTTCCATAACAGGCAATACAGCTGTTTCCAAGGAAATGAAGACAGCCGAGGAGCTGGTATGAACATTATAAGTAAATGAAGATATCAAGTACATCTGACTGCTGGAACACTAGGAGATGATTAATGACCCTTGAACCCATTAAAAAAAAGGTCTGTCAACATACAGCTATTTCTGTTGTCACGTAGTAACACTTTAAATTCCTATAAATATGGCCACAGTGGAGTTGGCATGTGTAAAAGTATTTCTTCTTAGCCATCAAGGCTTTACAGATGCATTTCTCTTGCTAGTTATTCTTCACTGCTCTTGCCAAAGCCTGACAATATATACCTCCTTTCTCTTTCTTCTTTTCCCTTTTTTCTCGAAGAACAATTCAGTTTAGAGATGCCTTTGTACTTATTACTTGCCTGGCTTTGTTGTTGTGTGTCTTTAGGTGCCAAGGAAAGAAGTAATGTATCCTTTCCAGGCTGATCCCTGCTGTTGGATGCTGTGGTCTCCAGAGCAACATAGCGGACATCACCCTGTGGTGCAGTGAGGGGCTGATCCTCGCAGGAGCTACAGCCCATCTCAGCATCCCTACCTCCTGCAAAGCCACAGGGCTTCCACACTCTCCACCAAGACATTAATAAGGAAAACCTTCACAGGCTCCTGAGCACAAAACCTATCCAGGTCTGATGACAGATCTGGGACCTCTGAAGATGGAGCTGCAGGATGCTTTGCAAGGATTCTTCACTATCAGGTGAACGTGGAAACTTGAACAGTGCTGAAAGTTAGAGCATTGCTCTAATGAGGGGTCCCAGGGGTCAGCAAAACCCATCCCCTGCTGTCATAGGCAAGCACACCATAGAACCCTTTATAAATGGAACAGTCTTTACGTTATAGCTGTCTATTTGCAAAGCTGAATCAGAAGTGGGTCCAGACCAGGATGTCTATAACATCATTTCCAGGCTAAATTCACTCTGGGCAATAATAATGACTTTCGGCCTTTGTACTGGCTTGTCAGTGTTTTCTTGCGGTCCCCACTGTTGGCCCAGATCACTCGTGCATTTGGTATAGGAAATGGAACACAGGTTAGGTTTCCAGTGGTTATTTTTGATAAACTTCATTGAGTAAAAAACTTCTACTCTTCTTAATAAGTAGATATCCTCACTCCCTTCCATTTCTAAATTGCCTTAAGGTGTAACCTCAGGAAAAACACATTACGGACTCAGGTCCTGAGCTCATGAATGCTACTCTTGTGGCAGTAAGTTCAAGATATGAAACAAACTCTTAAGAGTTTGGCTGGATAGTGCAGCAGGTACTGGGAAGCATTCCAGGGCACTGCTGTTGAAAAACCCTTTCTAGCAGCTGAGGATCCACAAACCCTCATAGTACAGGTCGCGACAGCAGACACCTTCAACTGGAAAAGAAAATACAACAGCCCTTCAATATGTCATTGATTTTATTTGGACTAAATCTCAGGCAGGTCACTCTGCTGTATTCTCATTCAATGCTATATTTTGCTGTAAGTGGTTTATCAGAAGAATCAATCTCTATAATATAATAAGAATTTTGGTAACTCTGGAAGGAATTTCTGCTCCCAACTGGTAGAGAAAGAAGAATGCAAAAGTTTTAAATCAGTTCACACCAGGACACCTTAAACTCTGCCCACTGAAAGCTTTGCAGCATAATTTGTCTTTCCTGGGAAGCTTTATTATGAATACTTAGTAGGAGATGTCAACACTGAAATATCAAGGTTCCTGGTCAAAAAAAACTTGTGTCATCTTCTCTTATCTAGTTTTTATTAAAGAAAATGCATGCAGGAGTTTCTGGCATGCCAGATCCAGCTTGACTTGGTGACAATAATAGGTAATTGCCAGCAAACCACTTAGTGCATTTTAATAATGCCTGAAGAGCTTTCCAAATCCTCAGGCATGCCTCTCGCTAACATAAACTTTTTCAATATTTGATTTGGATGATGCCAAGGAAGACTGCTGTCCTCTTCTTGCCAACTGAAAGACTGTGAACAGGTCTCACAAGCACTGGAGCGAACAGCAGCAATGACCTACCTCGATGGCAAAGGGACAGCCCTTGCGATCATCCGCTATCACAGTGAGAGGGGAGCAAAGAGCTGGGTGTTGAATCCACTTTAGAGGGTTATTTTCCCCCCTGTAGCTTTATATTGTAGCAAATGAGCTTCAACCTGTTTCAGCCAGTGTAACTGGTGTGGCTCCAGTGATTACATATTTCATAGGCCATTGATTGAAGTGCTCTTACAGTCCTTTCCCCCTCTGAATGAATGAAAGCCCCTGAAGGCTTCTTCAAAGGACCAAGGGACAAAGGTTTCAATTTAAGAAAACATTTGTGCAGGTCCACAGAACCAGGCTTACTCTGCATGCCAGGTAAGCACGTACTTAAAAGCATGTTAGAGATTACAGCATGAAACCATGCAATGTTCCGTACATGCTTGAGTACATACCTGAGTGTTGCAGCTGGATAGGAACAGGCTGTTCTAAAATTAAATATAAAATGATGCAGGATGTCCATGTTTATATCTTGGCACCTATTTTATTTTCCTTCCTTTTTTTTTTTCCCCTTCTTCTGCTTGTGCAAGTAATCCATTAAATAGCAACACCCAAGAATCAGTATTGTATCAGAAAAGCAAATTCTCCCTTGTGCCATTAGATTTCTTTTCTTTCTCATCTGTGAGCATCATTTATCATTTCTTCCTCTCCCAGTGAGCTCCTAATGCCTTTCTGCTTGAGTGCTATGGTTACTGCATTGCTTCTACTGATTTTAGAAAATAAGTTTGTTTTTTTTTTTTTAATGCCCATTTCTGTCAGGCACTAAGTGCTGTCCAAGGCAAGTCTGATAAATAGTGAAATAAAATCAGACTTGATCTATGTTCCTTCTGGAGAAGAAAGAGGTGATATTTGCAGCCATTTGAACGGTGCTGTAAAAGCACAGGGTGAGATCCCTTAGTGCAGCCTGTATGCTTGTGCATGCTCCTGTTCCTTTGCATTTCTAGGCTGTCTCATCTATTCTAGCTCTGTTCCAGGAGAATGGGAGGGCAGGCAGTGGGTTGTGTGAGGTACACAGCAGCTGTATCTGGACCACCAAGGGCCAAGACTGCATTGGTCCGTGTCCTTCAGGTGGGTGAAGCAGTGGATGACTTTGGGGATGGGAGGGATAGGATGTCTTCTCAAAGTTATAGCAGTATTACTGAGATCTTTATCCCCAGCAGAATTGCTGTGCTGCCCATTAGGCCTTGTAGATATCTATCTTAATATATCAGGCCTCATAAATGAGAATCTTGAAAATTTACTCACTATAGTCTATTGGAGACTGTGTGGAGGGAAAGCATCTAGCTCCAGACATGCTATTGCTCATGACTTCTGAGCTGGTTGTAGTTATTTCTAGGTAAAACATTAATCATGATGGATTGTTTTTTTAATGCTTGGGATATGTGAATCTAAAGAGCTAAAGTTTGACATATTATTAATGAAATGCTGATTCCTGCCATTAACCAGTGTTTTAGAAAGATTCAACACAGCCTTTATAAAGCAAAGTGCTTTCATAATAGTGCAGTTTTCTATTTGTTATCTTTTCCAGTGTTCCTACACCTTGAGTTGTGGTTATATTGTTATATTCCTTTAGATTTAATTACTTTTACCAGTCTTTTTAATTCCCCTGCCCAGAGTGGATGGGTAGCCAAAGCTGTGTAAGGCACCCGTACTTTGAAATGATGAGAACTGGAAATGATTTGACCTCTTTGGATAAAATACAATAACCATTGTTTTACAAGCCACTGGGGGAAAGTGGTTTTGGAGATTGTTCTTCCCTCCAATTAAAAAACGGGGGAAAAAAAAAATCACCTTTACAACAAAGGGCCCTTATGTGTTGCAGCACAAGAGGGCAGTGTTACGTTGGATTGAGTTGCACAAGGCTGCGATTAGCATGGGAACTCTTGGTTTATTAATTTAGCCTATTTGCGAAGAGGCATCTGTTCTGGAAGAGGCAGTGAGCCCAGCTCCTACCTGATGGAAGAGGTAGCCAGGCTCATAAACCTTCTTCATCTGGTTCGGTGTTAGCTGCTGTGGACACTCCTGGCCAAGGCATGTTGGGGCACAGGTTCTGCTCTGCAGTCCCCACAGCCACCCTGACCCTCATGGTGTGACTTCCAGTGTCTGTCTGTTTCTGCCTATTGAGATTTCTCATCCTACCTTCAGCAGAGGGTTGCATTGGTGCGCTTACCTGGAGGATCAGCAGCTCAGCTGTTTCATTTTCTCCATCCGGGTTTAAAAGGGCAGGAATGTCAATCCTTTATCAAATCCTTCCTGGGATTTGATCACCATCCCTGGCATGGCTGGGGGTGAGATACCACAGCTCCCTCTGTGTCTGGTGGAGCTGCTGGTGCATTTGTGCCATGTAACATCACCCAGTATCCACAGGAACAAACCGAGCTGTTCCAACACAGGGCTTGGCAGCCAGATAGTATGTCAGGAAAAGACAACTCCATTTTCAGTCAATGCCTTTTACGGGGCAATAAAAGAGAAGAAGTTAAAACATACATGTATATTATTTATGGAAAGAACTGTGACTGTATAAAACTGGGCCCACTGTAGAAGAGGATCTGGTTTGAGACCATCTTAAGAACCTGAACGTATACAAGTCCATGGGACCTGGTGAAACCCATCCGCGGGTCCTGAAGGAGCTGGCAGATGAAGTTGTTAAGCCACTGTCCATCATATTTGAAAAATCATGGCAGTCAGGAGAAGTTCCCAATGCTGCAAAAAGGGAAATATAACCCCATTTTCAAGAAGGGGAAAGTTTGGATTGGATCTGAGGAAGAAATTCTTTAAGGGTGATGAGGCACTGGAATGGGTTACCCAGGTGTCATGGGTTCAGCAGCAGCAGCAGTCATTTTTCTTTAAGCAGTAGCTGGTGTAGCACTGTGTTTTGGATTTT
>JASSUY010031105.1:56381-82800 GCA_032466535.1 Forpus xanthops | reverse complement strand
GGAGAGGCAGTCATGAGGGTTGAGGAGAGAGGAGAGGCAGTCATGAGGGTTGAGGGGAGAGGAGAGGCAGTCATGAGGGTTGAGGAGAGAGGAGAGGCAGTCATGAGGGTTGAGGGGAGAGGAGAGGCAGTCATGAGAGTTGAGGGTAGAGAAGGGGCAGCCGTAAAAGGAGGTCTTTAGGGGAGATCATTTTGCTCTCAGTGACATGTTTAGTGGTGGGCTTGGAAGTGCTGCAGAACTTTTGGATTTAATAATCTTGAAGGTCTTTTCCAAGTCTATGAGTCTATGACTGAGATTCGAGCACAGCAAGAGCTGAGCTGAAAATTTCAAACCTTCTTCAGCAAGATTTGGGGATGACAGGACAAGAACCAGGGAGAGTGGATTGTCCCCAGGCCTGGGTATAGCCATATAGTTCTTCACCTGGGCTAGAAATGGGACCTCCAGAGAGAGCTCAGACACCTTCTGCAGGGCATGCACTATAAACCGTGGGGTTTGCTGTCAGTTCCACTTCCTGTGTCCTTCTCTTTGCCCTATTTGTCCTTTCTTATTTCTTTCTCTTTATCATCTGTTTAGTAAAAGCTTGGCTTAATAACTCAAACTGCATCTTTTGCAGCACTTCTGTGAGCCTATGGCCAATAAGACAGCTAAAAGCAATGCCCTGAACAGCCTGGTGCTATCTCAAGTTTGCCAATTCTTACAGTGGTTGGTAAAAATTGTTGCACTGAGCTTGAGTTCCTCCAGCTCCTATTGTGGCTTTCTAAATGAGCTTAGGAACAGTGAGGGAGTTCCAGGAGTCTGGGAGAAACAAATGTTGTTCCAGTATTTAAAACAGTAAAATGAGCTGACCCTGGTAGTTGTAGCCTTGTCAGATTGATACTGGTTCTGGAATGGCTGATTAATTTGATTAATAAAGGATTAACAGTGGAAACCTAATTAATACAAATCAAAGTGCGCTTAGGGAAAGCAGATCCTGTCAAAATTACTTTTTTGTGAATGAGATTACCAATTTTGTTGATAACCATAATAATGTTCATGTAATAGCCTTCTATAAAGCATTTGACTTGGTACTGCATGACACTGATTGAAAAATAGAGAGATCTGAAATAAATAGTTCGCATAAAATGGATTAGAAATTGGCTGACGGGGCTCAAAGCAACTCTAAGAAGTGATATTTACTAGCTATGTATTTCTTTTTCTCATGGACTCCATGATTTTCTTATCCTTTTGTTATTTCAGGTATTTTAGATATATTTAAGGTATATATATATATTCAGGCATTTTACATATAAAAGGAAATGCTCAAAAAGAGGAGGACAAATCACTGGTACAAAACTATATGGACTATCTCTTTGTATCCAGATTGAAAAGCAGGAATTTTAATACAACAATATGTAAAAACATACCTAGAAACAATGAATCTCCAGTAATGTGGGGCTTGGTTGTGGAAAAAAGGTATTCTAAGAAAAGCCCTAGGGGTCATGGTAGCTAACTGTGCTGAACATAAGCTTCTAACACAGTAATGGGGAAGACTATGCTCTATACATTTCATTTTTTAGGGTAATATAGTTTGCCACACCATGTTACTAATATAAATTACATAAATATATTAGCAAACTCCATCAGCACTGCATTCCACACTCTCTTATAAATGCAGACCTTTGGCAAGGCTCCATCTTGGGTTACACTTTCATAGTACTTTTGCTCCAATGTAACCTGGGGCTCTGTCTCTATCTCTAAACCATTCACATGGTTATGCTAAATCCCTTGTATCAGAGTTCATGATCTCTCAACCTCTGGGAGAATGGTATGAGATAATACTCTGGGGAGAAGAGACAGATTTGTACTATGAGATCAGTAATGTACGAACAAGGAAAACTGAAATGGAAATTAGAGGATGGTCTGTCTTAAGGGGCACTAAAGCAGCTAATAGTGTCATATGCAGTTCTTGAGTTCACAGATGGAAAGGATGGGAAAAGTAAAAGGACTTTAAGGATGACTTTTAAAAAGATTTGGGTAACTTCCATTCTCATAGCAGCCTTCCAATATCTGAAGGAGGCTTATAGGGATGTCGGGGAGAGCCTCTTCATGAGGGACTGTAGTGATAGGACAAGGGGTAATGGGTTCAAACTTAAAAAAGGGAAGTTTATATTGGATCTGAGGAAGAAATTCTTTACTGTAAGGGTGGTGAGGCACTGGAATGGGTTGCCCAGGGAAGCTGTGAATGCTCCACCTCTGGTGGTGCTGAAGGCCGGGTTGGACATAGACTTGGGTGACATGATCAGTGTGAGGTGTCCCTGGGCATGGCAGGGGGGTTGGAAGTAGATGATCTTAAGGTCCTTTCTAACCCTAACTATTCTATGATTCTATGAATTATATTGAACTCCTGCAATCTCAGAAACGAAGGGGTTAAGATGTTAGCTGTAATCCAGCATGTCTATCAGCCTCATCTAGTCTATGATTTATTGTGGCTTTAAATCCCTTTGTCTGTTCTGTCAGTTGATGCCAGCTGTTACAGAAGAGTAGGCTGTGAGCATTTTGACTTCATATTTGGCCAGTGAAAGCTCCATTAAAAGAAATATGTAGTCTTTAAAATGGAAAAGATTAGACCATCATGCCAGAAATCATTAAAGTTTTCATCACTCACTGTGAACAGGGAATGCAGATATACGAGGTACATTCTTCTAGTTTAGTAGTGGTTAGCAGTTTAAATCACTCTAGAAATATCATCAGTGCTTGTAGTTAAGGTGATTAACTGTTGGAGAACAAGATGCGGCTGATTCTCTGTCAAACTTGAAACTGCAAGTTTTGTCAGATGATCTGCTCTAGTTCTCTCAAGAATTAAGTCAGGAGAACCTTATGGTCTGTGCTAGGCAAAGCACTGCAAATGCCCTCTAGCCTTTCAATCTGGATCTGAAGTCAGGTTGCAGAAGAAAATCCATGCCAGTTAGAGAAGCTATATTTGTGACGTGTCTTGTTTATTGGCTTCGGTAGGACTTTTAAGATGTGGGGATTGTATTTGCTATGTTCTTATTTACTGTTCTCATCTGCAGCCTTGAATTCTCTTATCTCCAAGATTTAGGTTCAGTAGCAAACCTTTCCAGATCATCTTATCTCCTTATTTCCTCAAAAAATTAATTATTAGCATTTATTAATTAAAAAAAAAAAGAAAGAAAAAGGCACCACACAGAGAACTGTCTCTATAAATATCTCTTGAGCCTGTGATAAAGGAGATAAGGCTGTTAGGACACCTGATGTGTAGATCCATTAACTGATACTTTTATATTCATGTGTTCTAACACAACATTTCTTAGGATTTTAACAATCCTTAGGCATATGTTTGAGGCCATTATTGCAATGAGATTAAGGCTGAGGTATTTGAAACCCCCAATGATCTTTTATATTTTATTAGACAGTATTGTGTTCTAATAATGTTAAAACCTTTTAATTCAGTGAAATAAATTTACTCAGAAATTAATACATCAGAATTGTCATTTATCCTTTGTCTGCAAGAGAGGAAATTAAAACTGAATTTCCAGAGGAACTTTTGAAACTTTTGCCAAGAATATCATAGAGGCAGCTTAACTTTCTCTCAAGATTTTAAATCTCTAATTATATTGAATTATTCCCTAGTAAAATACAAATAATTGAACATATAGGATGAAAATCTGCCCTTGTTACAGTAAACCTGTTCAGCTGTGGTTTACTGCCCATCTACCTGGGGAGCATGTATAAGATGCATTTAGAAAACCTTGGAGGTTGCAGAGGTGTTAAATGCAGAAATCCTACAGCTGCTGATTTCCTTCAACAATGTCTCATGGTTACATAACATTCAGCTCTCAAGCAGGACTCTTCCTTAGCAGGTCAGCCTCAAGATTCTTGATAAAAGAATTGATTCCAAAGTACTTTATATTAACATTCTAATGAAAATGCAGACCAGAAGTATTACATTAAAAAGGCAACTTTTGATTTATTTAGGAGTTTGAGGGATCAAGTAGAAAAGCTCTAGTATAAGGTCAGTGAGACGTTATATAGGAAATGGAAGTTTGGGCATGGCACAATGACTTTGGAAATATTGTATCTCTCCTGAGAGCAGCTGATATTGAAGGAAAAGAATTCAAAAGATTGTTGTTCAAGTGATAAAATCCACATACCAAACTACAAATTATTGCCTGGTTTTATTATTCACATTATGATTCCCCAAATACCATTTTTCTTGGTGCTTTAATTATTTTCTGCATGAACTCTTTCAAAGGTTCATTTGAGGTTGGTGAACCTAAGAAACATTTTTAATAAAAAAAGTAATCAGAGAGCAAGATTGTTTTGCAGGACTGATTCTCTCAGGTATTTCAAATCCAGTGATAAACTCCACAAGTCCATCTGCAGTAAATGTGAATTTCGCCTGCTTCCGGGATAAGCACTAAGCCCATCTGGAATTTGCTATAAAAAATGACAGTTGACTGAAACTAAGGTTGAATCCACCTTTCTAAATCTCCTGTGTGATAATCCACATACATGCCTTTGAATCAGGGTGCTGGATAGGACACATGCCATGCTTCCTACTGCAAGAGCTGTGCTTGGAGCATGGCAACACTTCTACAGCTGCATACGAGACAAGTGGCAATCATCTCTTCCTGTGAATACATTAAGATTGCATTGGAGCAGAGTTGTGCAATGCCCCTCAATTTCAATACAAGTTGTGTGTCTGAAATTAATGTCAATAGGAAATATGCACAAGCACCAAGGGGAGAATAGACTTCATAGTGTGCTAATTAAAAAATATTCTCCTCTTGTACCTTTCCCTAGAACCCCACTTTTATAACCAATTTGTACTGCAGAACTGATTATCATACTAATAGCATTCCCACCAGTTCACAAATAGGACTCCAGTTGAGAATATCCATTAAATGTAAAGTTATATAACCTGTGAGGAGCAACACGGGAGGTAAAACTTGTTAAAGGCTTCCTTTATTATGAGTTTACTTTGTTACATCTTTCTGTTTTTCAATTTTAATTTTGAATGCTCACATAATACCAACTTCCAACTTCAGAGTGCTCAATTCTGTGACTGAAGAGGCATTCCAAAGCTGTCTTCCATCCAGCACTTCCTTCCTAAATTAATTTTTAAGTTCCTTTTAGACTACTTTTCTTGCTTTTGTTTTCAAGTGTTCCCCTTCCCTTCTTTCTATGTTGGTATTTTTCCTATTATCTCAAGTTGTGGAAGGGTCCTCACCTTCAGGCAGCCATACTCTTTTGGTTCAGTGTGTTTCAGCACAGACTCAGTCCTGCACATAAATAAGAGTGGGCTATGTGAAATTCACTCTCAATGCTGCTTCACAGGAACTGTGTTTTCTAATTGTTAATCAAACAAAACAAGTACCATTCATGAGATATAAACTTCCATTTAAAAGACAACAAAGAAAGAAAAAAACCTGGAAAAAAAAAAAAACAAACAAAAAAACAAAACACAGAAATGCCATTAACAGAACTGTGACATAATTCAGTTACAAACAATAAATATGTTGATATAGATGTTCTTCAGTAACTTTCAATCTACAGTCTTGAGGAAACATCATAATCTCTGAGAGCAAAACAGAATGAGGCCGTGTGAATAATGTCATTTTGTTATAAGCCTCTAAAATCCTTGCTGGAGAACTATCTGATCTTGTTCCATTAGCTACTGTGATAGTTCTCCCTAGGAAAGCCATGGCTGTGAAAGTGGTTAAAGGGGAGCTGCACTTGATGTGGCAAAGCTCATCAAGAAAGCCACTTTCTTTTCTCACACGTAAGCTACCTAGATAAGACAGGACCATCCCAGGAAGCATGACATGCGAAGGGATTATTTTCAGGCCAAGTCATGAAAAATAAATCAGGGATGTTAAAAAGGCTAACATTCAGAAAGTAAGACATTTCCTTCCTTTGGGCATAAAGGTAAAGGGAATCTATATTGAAAAATATTTGTGTAAGTGGATATTTTGGTTAAATGGGTTTAAATTGTTCTAACTGATGTAAGAACCACAATTTCCTTTGTCAAGGACAGGGGAGACATGTCAGACTAAGGCAGAAATGTTTGTATGGACCATCTAATAACCAGCTCACCCATGCGATGGCAATATCTTACTAATTGTAGTGCGAAACACTACAACATACCTGCTTGCTGAGTAACACAAATAACATAGACTTAAAAAATTTAAATCAGATTCAAGTTTGAAAAGCCTTTTTTTCCTGCCAAGGTCCCAAATCCTTAAAATCCCTTTCTCTTGGTGCAGTACTGCTTTGCAAAACATATGTGGCACTGCCTTTTGCCGTGGGGGCTAATAAGAAATAATCTACCTGTAATTAAAAAAGATAGATATCTTCCAGCTCAAAGATTACAGCTCATTACTTTCCATGGTCTCCTGTGAAAAGTGGTCTCATCTATCTTGTCAAAAATGTAATCCAGGAGTCTTGCCCATTTGAAAAGCGTAAAGGTTTTACAGAAGGACACTCAATGGGAAAAGGAGCTTGTGTCTGATACAGAGAGAAGGAGGGAAAGTCCTAACCTTCAATACATGGTAGCATTACGAGCAACTGACTATGGTTCATGGTGATTGTAAGGAAGTAGGTGTCTACGATTGCTTTGTCATTAGTTCAGTCCAAGTTGCTCTCCAAAATATTTTAATAGCTAATATGATTTGTTATGAAAAGCAAGAACAGCCACTGAAGAGAGTAAAGGATTATGCATCTGAATGTTTGCTGTGTCCTTCATTAAGCTAACTCTTTGATCAAAGAAGCCATGTTGAAAGCAAAAGACAGGGAAGACGTTTCTTCACAGAAAATGGGTGGCACAAGAGCACTTGTTTAATGTGCTGTAAATGGAGAGTAGCAACAACATGTCGTTTTGCTGAGATAGCCTGGAAAAGCTCACTATGCTTATTTGTATTTAAAGGATGTTATGGTAAGTAACCCAAATTGCTTTACTGTCCCCTGAAATTGCATCTTGTTACAATTGCTTGCAAGAAATGCACACAGTTTGTTCTGAAAATTACCTAATTCTTTCAGTTAGTAACCTAATACTTCCCTACAGTATATAACTGTCATTGATGGGTTATTCAGAAGTCTGAAACATGAAATTCCAAGCCAGAGATGATTAATGAACATTTCAGTGCATACTACATTTTACAATCTTGTGTGTTAACTGCGTTTTCAGAACCAAACATACACAAACTACTTGACATAGGCTTCATCCGTTGCGCATAGCCCCACTTAAGAAAAAACAACAACCCATGCACATGAAATGCTAGATAGAAAACCAATCACAGGAGGAAAACTCATCTTCTTCTGGCCCCCATGAAACAGTTCATATACTAGCAGTCTATCATAAGTAAACACACTGAAAGTTATTATAAAGAGCAAGGCAATAAAGGCAAATCTTATGACATCTAAGGACTGGAATCAAGTCCTCAAAATAGTGATGATAAAGTAAATGAGTCAAATGAAATAACAGTCAGACCTCAGCTGATCAGTTGATGGGAAAGATGTGTTCCTGAGGAAATCTGGGGAGTGGAAATAAGAATCTGTTACTAGAATATAGCAAGAGAGAGTAAAAAAATTAAGAAAACTTGTTTACTCTTCTACATATTGAGGCAACTGTACATTATTCTTTTGTAAGCTTGTAAAGCTCTGATCTGTTACTCGTATGTGCCAGTCTTCCACTCACCCTTGCTGTGCTATACTGACATGTCACATTGTGCTTAGCATAATCAGAGCTATTTGAGCCTATTTTGAGCATCTTTAGCAAAGCAGAATATATGGTAAAATAAAGCAAGTAGTGCTGAGGGAAGAACAGTTTCACAAGGGATGCTCAAAAATTATATCCCTGTTAAGGTCTTGTGTAAGCTAGAGCAAAAGGTTGCAGTAGAATATGTGAAGCAAACCTACTGGAAACGTCTCCTGGGCACAAGATACTTCAATCTGAACAATTTAACACACATAAAAAGCTGTGTGCTCTTTAAACTGTTACCAGTCTTTAAATCTTGGGCTAGATAGTGCCCGAGTGATCAATACTTAAGCATACAGCGTGCTAGGCTCTAATGTGGGAGCACAGAATGTGTATTAAAATGTAGATCCCCTGCTTTCAGTGAAGGCTGTGGCAAGGTGTCTTTTAACTTCTGATCTCAGTAGCATCTGTTCTCCATTTGACAGAACACTTAGGGATGTAATTTAGAGGAAATTATAAAAATGAAAGACTTATTAGGGAAACAGACCTGTTATTAAGTAATTAATATTAAGTAATGAAAATAACCAGACACTGAATGAGCTGCATAGCTAAACTAAGGATGTTAAATAGATTTCCACAAAAATCTTGGAATTCCCTTGAAACACAACATATTTAAGTGCATTTCACTTTCATAAGTAACTGTTATCTATTAACTTTACAAAGAAATGCTCCACAAGAAGTAAAAAAAAAGTGTCGTGATTTAAGCTCAGCCATAAATCTGCCATGCAGTTGTTAGCTCACTCTCCCCCTTCCTCCCCTCCACTCCCAAAGAGACTGGGAGGAGATTGAAAGAATGTAACTCCCACGGGTTGAGATAAAAACAAGCCAGTAACTAAGGTATAACACAAACCATTGCTACTGCCACCAATAATAATAATGATAAGGGAAATAACAAGGGAAGAGAATACAACCGCTCACCACCCACTGACTGATACCCAGCCTGACCTGAGCAGTGATCTAGCCCTTCTGAGTAACTGCCCAGTTTATACAGTGGGCATGACGTGCTGTGGTATGGAATGGGGTCAAGTGTGGAATTGGGTAGGGTGTTCTGTCTCTGCTTCCTTCGGGTTTCCCCTCCTCCCTGGCAGAGCATGAAGCTCAGAAAGTCCTTGGTCAGACTAAACATTACTGAGCAGCAACTAAAAACATCGTTATTATCAGCACTGTACCCAGGCTGAAAGCAAAAAACACAGCACTGCACCAGCTACTAAGGAGAAAACTGACTGCTACTGCTGAACCTAGAACAATAAGTTATTTAAATCTCCCAAATTTTGGCTCATTTTTAAACAATTGCTTGCATCTACCACATTTATGGTATTTTGTACTTGAGTATCCTACTATGATGAAGTTACAAACTTGTCAAAAACATTATTTGTGGTAGGGAATATGAACATAAACTATATAATTAAAGGCAACAAACAAAATGTGAGTAAAATCATAAAACCCAAAGGTAGTACATAATTGGAAGTGAGAGTAGGAACTCTTACTGCTGTTTCAGCTAATGATAAAATCCTTGCTGTGGAGCTGTAAACTCATATTGAGATCAGTGTTTTGAGCATCATAATTCTTAACCAACTACCTGCTCCAAAATATTTTAATTCGGTAAAAGGATTTCTATCTGCATCAATTTTCAATCTAGAATGAAAAGACCCAAGATGCAAATTTACAATGGAGACAGTTAGGCTTCCTAATTTGTTCTCGTGCCAAGTTGAGACCTATTTTGGAGGAGAAAAAGGGCTCAAATGCTGCTTTCAAATCTATTTTACCCTTTATAATTCAAAAAGTTCAGTTACATGCCCATTATGGTAGCAAACAATACAAAATTTTATCTTTTGAGAAGCTGTCATATTCCATACATGAACTTCTGGCAATAATAACAAAAGTCCTATGTATTTCTTGGTTGCTTAATTATTTTTTTTTTAATTATCATAAAATAATTAGTACTGCTCCTTCACACCAAGTTAAACATTTTATGTGCCAATGTATATCAATTTGTATTCTAATTAGGGAAATTTTAACTTGAAATAGAAGATAGGCAATCAATGTACTAAGCAGATGAGCAGCTGTTATCAGTATCCTATGTTTTCAAATAGATGGGGAAGCAGAAGTTACCAGTGAGATGATTACAGTAAATGGTTGCAGAAGTGCATAATCTTTTGAGTTTGGTTGGTAGTGTAGTGAAAGGTGAACTTTCTGCAAGATTCAATGTGTTTTTGTGGGTATTTATATGCAGATCCTTCCAAATTTGACAAAGATCCCTGGAGAAGGTATGTGATATTGGCTGGGAAGCACAGAGCCTTGGCAACTGCTCTTCTCCTAGTCGTTGTTTATGAATCAGCAGCAGAGTCTTTTTGGGGGAAGAAGGATTGTGAAGTAATGATTCAAAATAATGTGAAAGAACCCTTACTGTTGCATAAAATATTTATATTAAGTTTGGAATATGCGTGACTTGCTTGGCAGCAAGTGCAGCAACGAAGGACGTGGTTCTTTCCAGATCAGTTGGTGAGTGCCAGCTGTGGGTAGGATACTAAATGATGTCTTAAAGTATTCTAAGTAAAAGCAAATTTTTATACTTGTTACAAATATACTGTCTTAAAGCAGATGTTATAAATCTTGTATAGCAGTATACATATATTCTTTAAATGTTGGTAGTCTGTGAATCTATGGAAATAATGAAGAATTTTGCAGAGATTCCTGCCTACTTTTCCATGAAAGCAGGGATAGATGTGCTCTGGAAAATACTGTGGCTGAGCAAAGCTTGTTCACAGACAGTGTCTTGTAAGCCAGGGTTTACCCAGTTAAAAATGGTAAATAATTTAAAATAATCTAGCATAGTGAATTGCTAATTCACACTAAGAGTTTCTACACCTCTCATAGCAGTCAAATAAACCAAAAGAGAACTTAAACTGTCCTAATTCTTTCTTTGAAGATATTTAAAGTATTGATTAAGCACAAAAAGAAATAACTCAGCCAGACTGCTACATTAATGAAGGTTACTTTTTGCACCCACAGAGCATAATCTGCCCTGTGGTAAACTGTCTTTCTTATTTTCTTTTTCTAGTGATACTTTTTCACCATTCGGAATCCCAGTATTTCTATTCTGAGGATTCCTTTAGAAAGGTTATAATACTTGAAAAGTATTTGTTACTTTTAAGGGAGAAAGGGAGTTACCTGTGTGTCTGGTATTGATGTGGTTTGTTTCTATTGTTTTCTACTTTAAGAACTGGCAAAGTATTTCTGAAATATATGAAAGTGAGAGGAAGTGGTGATTATTTCAGTAGTTCACTGAACCCACACTTTATTAAATAATAAGATTTATTTGATAGTCACACCCATGACTATAATCACACAGAGTTGAACTTTTGCAAGGAAATACTCCATGCAGTCTATTCTGCTGATCATATTCTCGGATTATATTCTAGCTAGGCAAGTTAGTGTATCAACCTGTTTAAATACATAAACTAGCCTATACTAATGCATGCTTTTACATAACTTTAGACTAAAAAGACTTATTTTTGTCCTAAAAGACAACTAGGGTGTGCTAGCACCGGTACATGGCACTCAGGATATTAGGTATGAAAGACAAAATTTCACCAGTTGAAAAATGTAAAAATTCTATTAACCTCTGACATCAATATGATCGAAGCCATCATCTCTAGTAGACCAGATGGCATTATTTTTCAAGATGCAATTAATATTTCCCTATTTGTTTTGTATAAGCATAAAAGAGAAGGCTGTAGTCTCTCTGTAAGATTTACTCAATCTCATTTTTCTCCTGTGTCTGCTTTTCTTGGATTTGTCTGCTTTTGTATTTCAGTGCACAATTTTGAGGCAAAGTCTATAAACTGCATATGGAAGTAGTGATAAAAATAAGCATGCTGTTTGCAGAGAATAATTCCTGCTGAATTATCACTCTATACCTTTGATTAGAAAAGAAGGCTCTGCTGGGATGAAATATGTGGAAAGCACTGTGGTGTTGTATAGAGAGATGAGGATGCGTGCGTCACTTCTCAGACTTCTCTTCCAGTTAAATATGCTTATGTGCAAGATTATATCACTGCACCTGAAAATAGCAAATCTTTGTATGAAGAACATAAAGTCAGTGATTAGTGGTTATTTTGGACCATGCTGTGGATGGATGAAAAAGTAGCCATGACTTAAGCACCTTCTGCTCCTCCCTAGGCCCTCCTCCTCCCCCTCCTGACTCCTGTTTGAGTCTATTCCTAACTGTCAATAACTAACAACTTCTGCGATTTTTAAACTAGTCAAACAATTTGCAAGGTATTGGTTGGCGTTGGTTTCATTCTTTTTTGATATGGCTGCCGAAATGGAGGGAGAGAAGAAGGAAGGAACAGTCACTCTGCCTACTGGCAGTTGGAGAGTTGAGCCAAAACCAGGCACCACTTCATAAAAGGCAAGAAAGATCATATATATATACATATATATATGTCTATATTTAATTCATGAATCTTCTCTACCACTGCATAAGCCCTGAATACAAATTTGGTTTATTAGCCATTTCAAAGCTGTTGATTAAAATAGTTCATTACAAAACTGCAAACATGCTTATTTGGTGGAGCTGCACTCAAAAGAATAGTCCAGTTCTCCCCCAAGTGAAATCCTGAAAATAGATAGGTAATTAAATGACTCGGTAGTCAATTAAAATAATACATATGCAAAGTTTTTTCAATGTAAAGATGGGTGAAGGGAGCAAATGAAAAGAGTGGTTAAAAGGTTAATTAAAGGTCAAGTCACATCTCATAAAACATCAGGCACAAAAAGGCAACAAAAATCTTACAGAATAAAATAGAAGAGATGATGAAAAGTAGAAAAAGAATGCAAGCTTGCAGTAGATATTAATATGAATAATAAAACATGTTTCAAATACATGTGGAAGAAGAAGCTCATAAAGTAGAAAGCCAGGCCTCCAGGAGACAGCAAAACAAATTTATTGACTGAGAAAGCAGCCCTTGATAAATAATTAAAGGAATTATTTGCTTCATTGTTCTCTGGGGAGCTCAAGGGACAGATGTTGGCAGCCGCTATATATCTTCATGGATGCTGAAGGCAGTGTGTCATGGAGGGCTTACGGTATCCATAGGGTGGAAGGGACAGAGTTGCAGCCAGGCATAACTCTTTGTACTACATGTGCAGGAATGGAAAGACATAGACAGAAAAAAGAGGGAGTGTGAGACATATATGCACATAAACTGAGGCCCTTTTTCTAGATTTTTGCTGTGGCACTCAAACATGGGCTTCTTCTAAGTAATACAGTCCAAGCCATTAAATTAGACATGTCAATTGAAACTTATGTCTTGGAGAAAAAAATTCCTTTCTTCATTTGTGTGAGATAACAAGCAGAAACAGGAAAAATAAAATTCTTGAGGTCTGAAGCAGCTAGTAGTTTTCATCTGAATTAATAACTTGGGGTAAATGTGAGGATCCTTCCTAGCCCTTCTTGACCTGCTAACTTTGAATTAAACTACATATTGCTGTCACTGTGATTTAACTTTCTGCTCATTGCCTCATGATTTAAGAATACACCTTTTCCCTGCTGAAAATACATCTCATTGGGTTTTAGCTCAATTTCTTAACATGTTGATAGCAAAGTCTACACTATACTGACTTTTCTTACTTTATGGGGAGTACTTGTTAAAAGACAACCTATTATATTCTGGTCTAAAAAGCCTTTGAAAGACAGGAAATAATGTACTGCTCGCAGACCTGGGTTTTCAAGATATATTGAATTTGCTGTGTAAATGCACAGCCTTATTAGCTTCAAAAGAGAAATAGGAGAGAGATTTTCATTGACAAATGATATCTTGGGTCATGAGTCAAGGATGCCTTTAAGAACATATCTAACTTGAAGCACATGAGTCGTTTTTGGGAAGAAGTATTATACTTTCCTGAGAAGAAACCTCATTATTGTCTGGATGTCAGTCTGCAGAAAGACATGGAACTGGCACAGGAGGAAGAGATAAATGTAAGAAATGGTAAAGATTTTATTCTGCGCTTGTATGAAAGTGTTACTCTTCCTTTGCTATTCAACCCTGTCCCCTCCTGGATCTCATTTCTCTCAAAATCCATTTGCATTACCGCGGTTATGCCTGATGGTAATACTGCAGTAATAGATCAGACTGTCAAGATTAGCCATGCTAAAACATTACTGAGAAGACATATGATGGTTTATGTGTCTTCTAGTATCTCACCTTTTCTGTCCATACTTGTACAGAGGAGGAATGTGTATACTCTATGTGGACCAAACAAATAGCTTTCACTACTGAAGAGTGAGTATGCAACTCATGAGTGGTAGAGTACGGCACTGAGTCAGGCATGTGTGATCATCTTCAGCAGTGGAAAATAAATTGATTCTGAACCTTTCACTGTCTCTGCTGTATTTTCTCCTTCATCTATTTGACTGTTTCTATTTCACCTAACAATGGGGACACTCGCCTCTCTGGAACCATGCAACAGGCCTCGAGCTCTGGATCATGTGAAAATATGGTCTCACATAAGCAAACTCGTCTTTTAACATAAGCTGCCTCAGATATTCCCAGTAAATCCCCCAGAGGCTTTTGTTTTCCACTTCACCTGCAAAGTCTGCACTTTGTGTTAAGTCTTCTGCCCTGTGTCACAATCACCAGTCTAAGGGGGAAGCTGGTGACCCAAAGGTGGGAAGCATGAGTGAAAAAGGGAGCTAGCATCATCCAAAGTGTGATAAGCTAACATGGGAGATGTTCATGGCTAGTAAAATACTTTGCAACCCTGGCAGTCTACTGGGTGAGGTCCAGTTATAGTGGGAGTATAATATGCAAAAGAGCCTCCTGGACTGTCCTGTAATCTCAGTGATAATGAAAACATACTCTAAATCTCACTGAAGACCAACTAGAACACAAGCTATTATTTCATTTTTCAAAGATGCGATGTTTCACTGTTCTCTTTCATTTCTTTCAGAGATGGAAGACATATTCTGTTTCTTTGGAAATGCCCTATGTCAGGGGAAGCTGAATATGCCAGAGGAGAAAGACAAGCCCTGGATGTTTTGCCTCAAGCAAACAAGATTGAGCAGGCCAAACTCCATCAGGGACACGCAAACAAAATGGCTTGAGATGATAAATAAATTAAATAAACCCAGTGTTTTTCTTTTGGTTGAAATAGCACCCCCTGAAGCAGAGAAGATCCCATCCCACTTCCACATCTTGCTTAAAAGCCCCTTGTAACCCCAGGAACAGGAACCATCCAGGAGCCTAATGATCCCTGAGGAACCTTCCTCCTTTTCACAGACTTCTGGCTAATGAGGCCGCGTGAGTTAAACATCCCCCCTCCCTATGCCATTCCATTTCATTTTCTTCTCTCTTATGTCTAATCCAACTCAGCATTTACTATTTAATGTTAACAAGATTATATAAAGTTTCCTTTAAAAAAATGTCATTTTCTTTCACAACACTTCATTATGAGATCTGAATTACTCGATCCCTTCCTTTTGTTTCTTTTGCTTGTTTTAGCCTCTTCTCTGCTATACCAATTCTGGACAATAAAAAACATACAAAGCATACAAATACTTAAAAAACCCCAAACAAACAAAAAAACATTTTTTTCCATTTGTGCCTCACCCAGGCACTAAAACTTTGTACTTCTACTCCTTTGAAGTGTCCAGATGTCAGCTGGATGAAGAAGTTGTACAGCTATGTTTGTGGCACGTTAAACCTGATGAGCTGTGGGCCCAGAAAAACTAAACATCCTGTACTGAAACTTGTAATTCTGCTGTTGCTGTCTTTGCTTAAAGAAATTTGGAGTGGAGGACTTTTTGGCCTCCACCCCCCCCATGTAAATATTTGGGATAAATTTCTACTCTGTGGCTGAGCTGTTCAGAGATACAGTGACAAGCTCAGTAGGAAAAAAGCTTTGCAGTTGGATAGATGAGATGGAAATGTTGGCATTATTGCACTGTATTAAACAAGCTCCATGATTACACTTGCTACAGTTCCTCTTTGAATTTAATGGAAAATTTTATATTGATGGAATGCCTGATTAATGGGATTTTATAAGAAAAGCTCTGTTAATGTGAAAGCATATAAATCTCATATATCTGTATCTATTTCCCGTCTTTACTAGATTATTTTCACTTGCTTCAGAATTTAACTCTAGAAGGAAACAATGTCTGTGAACAGAAAAATTCAATGACCATACCAAGACTGCAGCACCACAATTCGCAACTTTGTTAAATAGTTACTTAAACAGCCCTTCAGATTAATTGCAGCTGCATGAAAAAAAAATCAGCATAAAACATATGCTTATTCTTAGCTTTGTAAGGCTTCAGATTTAGCAGCTTTTCTACTAGGTTATGGTGATAAAGGGTTTCTTCCTGACATTAATGCAGTACTCTGTCTCAACCTGAGTCTCTAAAGCCAGCTGAGGATGTGACACAGGGTAAGTTGTTTGAATTTGCAAGTATCTTTCACACTTGTTTCTTCCCCCCAGAGATTTTACTATTGTAGAGCCATCCACAGATTTACACTGGCATAAAACTGCTGTAAGAAGTTAGAGTATCAGACTGCTGTTTTTAGTGGACTCCTCCAGTTTTTGCTTTTCCTTGGCTCCTTCTGGCCCTGGGAGCAGTGCTGGCATAGACCTGGGATCAGCTTGGATGGCTCTTGCTGTGGGGAGAATGCATGAGATCTCAGTGTCCAAGGAAAACACTTTTATTTGGTACCATCACCTTTCTACTTATAATAGATGGATGTTATAGGCTCCAAATTAATTAACAGGGTAACCTAGTACTTGCACCAGAAGTACTTGGTATATATAAAGTAAATTCACCAGCCAGTATACATGAGCTATTCAATTTTCCAGCCATTTCTGCTTTCTGGATCTTAGATTCAATCTAATTTTATAAATCTTACTGAAGCTTCCCTGCTTCATGTCAGATGAGGACCAGATCCATGCATAACTGAAAATACGGCTGATTGATAGAATTTGAATGGAAAAAAAAAATCAAACCTAGATTAAAAAAAATTTCAGTTTCAATTAATTACATATTTTATTGATAGAAACAGAAGGAATCCACATTTCTGTTAAAGATTTTTGGTCTGGCATATTGGGGTATTGATCAAAGTTGCTAAGAGAAATGTTTGCCTTTGTGGGAGATTGCCAGAATAAAGACTTGAGTACTGGGCTCTCTAGCACTTAAAATATTTCATTACACAAGATCCTGGAGTATGAAGATTCTTGCAGTGGATGTGTTTTGTACTGAAATGTAATTGAAACATATATCCTGGGCTAGAGATGCCTTAGACTATGCTGAAATAAATACATTACATGGTAGATAGAGTTCATATCAAAATAAGTAAATGTCTTGCCTATTAAAACATGACATATTAAATCAGGTACATCACTGTGAGGCCAGAGTTCTAGGCAATGCATTGCCATAAATTTTTTTTAAAAAGACAATTTTGCACTGCAAAAAATACAGTTTAAGTCTTACTTTGCATCAGATGCAACATTTGGGGCATAGTAAGACAGCATAGCCAAAGTAAAACCTTTCTAAATGAACATATTCCTTGATTAGGCTTTGGTTCTATGTCACTTGTTTTGTCAGACTGTTTAAAGCACATAAGCATAGTTGCAGTGTAAGAGGAAAAAGGTGTGACATGGAAAACAATGAAAGAATGGCAATTTTTGGCTGTGAACTTGATGAACTGCATTTTGGCATTTAGGCTAATTCTTAGAAACTTGTTTTTTCTACTTTTTTTTTTTCCTTGCAGTTTTGTGTATAGCAGAAAAGAAAAACCTGTAGGACAATTATTCCAAATGAAAAATGAGTTTGCAATTAATGTAGGCACAAAAGAGAAAGTCCTAGTTTAAATTTTCATGTCTCAACTTTATCTTAAAAGCTAATGTCTCAAATTCCAGTACAAACCCACAGTCACTTTGCATGCTCTAGTTTTAAAGAATACATGCAAGTGTCTAAACTAATACCCGTTATTTTTGAAGTTCTACTTAAGCAAGGCTGAGAGCAGTCTGAAGAAAACACGAGCAAAATGGGTGTCACCATGTCACTCAAAGTTAGTGTGTTAGCAAAGAGATGAAGCAGCACACTGATTTATTCATACATATATCACAGCAATCTGTTTTTTTTCTTTTCTTTTTCTGTTACTAGATAGTGGCACAGTGCAATACTTTGTGTGTCAAGCGAAGAAAATATTCTATCCACATTCCCTTCCCATGGGTTCAAGTGTGCCTGTCAACCAACCACAAGACAGAGTAGATAACGGTAAAGATGTCACAAAATTCCCTTCCTGAAAATAACTGCATATGAATTTTTCATAGGAACATCCCTCAAAATACCAACAGCCTGGGGCTCCCTGGTCCAGCACAGTAGTTTTTAGACTTTGTTCTGCATGTTTGACTTAACGTTCCACCTTCATTTCACTAGTTTCACCCATTTAAAAGACCAAGAAGTAGTATTCTTTCCTTTCTAAAATGCATTGAAATGCAGCCTCTGAAATTTCAAGCACAGATGATTTATAACTATGTTGCTAGAGGAAAAAAAAAAAAAAAGAAAAAAAAAGAGGTGTTGTTTTTTTTCATAGCATATTTTTTTCCCCTCCTCTGGCTTTGGAACACAAATGATGTCCCAACTGGAGGAACAAGCCAATAAGGTCGGTTGGACCACTGATCCCTGCTCACCCTGGCTGAGACTTCTGCATCAGCAGTTTCTTCCCTTCGTGCCTTGCACAGTAAGACTTTATGCCACAGCGCTAGTATTACTGCTCTGCAGACACACACGAGAACACTTTATTTTAATTTAATTTTAAGACTTTATTTGAAAAAGCGTATTAAAGTTTCCTAGGCTTGATCAATAGCAAAGTCACCATAAATCCTGAGGCAGATGGTAAACTGATGTAGAGAAGTGTTTGGAGACCATCACCAAGAAAGATAACACAGCACTTTTCTGTAGCTTCTCTTATGACCAATGAATCATAGCAAGTGGGATCTGGATTTGTGAGCAAAACATTGCATATTTGACCCAAAGTTTCATGATTGGCTTCCCCCAGCTGTTAGCTTGCATCAGGCGTTGATAAGACAGATGCCATTTGCTACGGAAATTCATAGTACTTGAAGAAAGAATATGAATCATGAAAGCCAGCTTTTGGATCTGTTAAATATTTCTCCCCATGAGAGTTATTTCCCAAGGATCTTTGCCGGTGAGTCTCAACGGCAATGTGAATTTGGGATGGTGTGACAAGTGGAGCACCTTCTGCCACCTCTCATGCATTTGGATAGCCCTTGTTTACCCCATAAAGAAGTACACTACTGGAGTTAAATGGCAGGGGAAATTAATGCAGAGAGATGGGCTGCTGATGGCAGCCCTACAACAGATACAATGACTAAGGTCTGCAGACTATCAGAATAATTGCAGAGCTCCCAAAGAGCTGTAATTAATAAAGATGATGAGTCAACATGGATTCTTTATATTTTATCTCTATTTCCACATATCCACAAGAATGACATAATGAACCATTAAATAATATCCATATCCCAGGACAGATTTGATGTTGGGGCATATTAACATAGCTCCACCATAAATATTGGTTGTGTCAGCAGGAGCCTCTTACGCTATCTTACAGGCTCAATTTCTCACACCTATCTAAGAGCAGGCTCTATTTCAGTGATAGATGAGGAAATTGCAGTGGTAAACAAGTCTTTGATTTCGCAGAAAAAAAAATATATTAAAAAGATTTTAATGAAGTGAGGCTAATTCAAATTTGAAATTAACATTTCTAGTAATGAAAATAACTTTTCTTGAAATTAAAGGGACTTTCTGCTCTGTGATACCCTTGAACCAAAAGCAGTCAACTTAAAGTACAGAATATGGGCTTGATGAATCAATTACGGAGTAAAGCTGTTCAGCCGACATTAGCCAATGTGACAGTGATTGCTGTGGTGTGATCTAAAAATCAGGAGGGGCATTTTTTTAATGTATATTCCATAGTTTAGATATCAGTTTTAAACCTGTTCAAGTGTTATATTCTGATCAATCAGTAACTGGTTATTCATATGCTGAAAATGTTAAGGAGAGACTAAGAACTGTTTTTATTCCATTTTCAGCATCTGGAGAGAATATGTACAACAGTTAAGAAAGTGGTGATCTAAGTAAGAGAAATGGTGAAAGCTTTCTCCTGGGAAGGAGAGTGGAAGAAAAATACAGAAGGAAAATAAATGGTAATAGCTTGCCCAATAACATGAGAGAATATTTCGTTGGCTTTAGTGATTTTAAATTTTACTGTTGTTTCATGCCTGAAAAGTCTTGAATGTTTTGTTTCTGAACTCAGTTTTGTATTTCACCATTAATGCTGAAGGATAATTCCACTGCCTTTGCTTTGTAAAGAGGATGAAGAAAAATTCTCCTGCTGGCTGGAAATCAATGACAGTTTTACCAATGATTTCACTGGAAGCAGGATCAAAGTTTATAATATTTTTTTCTTTAATGGTTAATAAATATTACTTATTGCTGCAGCAAGATCCCTTAAATAACCTGTAAGACAGGAAAGGTAACACTGCTCTGCTTGCCTAAGAAGTTGTAATAACAAGAGAAACGAGAGACAAGAATGTGGGATTTTGATGCAGGTTACCATAAAGATGATGATTATGAACAAAAAAACCACAAAAACAAACACAGCTCTCTCTTGCCTGTTGCTGCCAGTGCCTAATACCTCAGAGATATCATGCAAAAAGAACAGTCCACCAGTATAAAATATATAGACATTGCAATATAGCATCGGGATTTTATGAATAAGACTGAGTGATCTGCTGTCAGTCTGATTCTAGTCCCAAAGTTAAAACTTACAGTCTGCTTTAACTTGCACATTGAATTTTGAGGGTTTTTTAGGCTTGCTGGAAGCATTATACATGCAACTCATGTCACTGGTCTGGCTCTGGGTTTTCTTTTCCTTCTGCTGTATCATCTCTCATATTCTATGGAAGATTATTTTGAGGTCCAAAACACATGACAGAAATCATTTTAAGTTTCCCCCAGTCAAAGTGCCAGCTTCTAATACGGTGTTAAAGCTTCTGGTTTTTACTCTACAAACTAGAGGAAATACCTGGGGGAGGTAAAGCAGCTCTGTAATAATCAAGGCTGCTTGGAGACATAGTGGTTGACCAGCCACGCTCCCTTCTGGGATCTATCTCTACCGCTTCTACATTCCCAGACAGAAATATTGCTTTCCATACCTTTTGGTTATTCAGTGGTCATTCTTTCAGGCACAAAATGCAAACAGAATGCAGTATTTTGCTATAACTCATTTTCAGACCCAAATACTTGTTTTTAATCACATATCTGCAAGATCTGTACACTTCAGTGTGTACATGCTATGCAGATATTAGGCATTTTACTGTCTGTAGTGCATATTTAAAGTCCTGCATTAAGTTTTTAACCAGGACAGGCAGTCAACTGTTGAACCAATGCAACTTCCATCTTTCACTGAAATTTCTTTGAAGTTTGGGTCACCTTCATTTCAGATCAGGATTTCACAGTTCTTTCCTATCCTCTATATAGCTCTGTTTAATTGCAAGGCATGGCTGTTTGATCTAGTTGGAAATTATTTATGCCTGATAGCAAGGATTTTCTAAGAGTCCTAAGAAAGTTCAGCATTAAAATCTAATCAGACTGTAACAGAAACCAGGTGCTTCAACACAATGAATAGTACAAACTTACAGTAAATCCTATGGACTACAAACTAGGCTAACAGCTACAAAATATGTGCATGAAAAGTTCTGCATCTTTCTGCATATGCCATTGAAAAGGTTGAGGTTGTTTTCCATAATACACAGTGGAGGAAAAGAAGCGTATAAACATAATAATGGCAGTCTATGAAAAATATAGTAAGAGAAATTTCTTTCCACTTTATTCACAGCAAATGGGGAAAGTGTCAGTAGCTTTTTCCTCAAACCTCTAAGATTTAATTTTGCAGGGCTTTTACAAGATGTTCTCTTCTCTGGTCCTAAAGGAATTCTTAATCAAGCAAAAATGACACCTGGATTTACAGTGTCTCCCCCCACTCACCTCCACCTCACTTGCTCTTCTTCTTCTTTATGGATAATGCTGAATTTATTCTGAGAAGCCTCAGAGAAAGAACTATGTCTGGTATGGGGTTTTTTTGTGCTTTTCATACAGAATCCATTTTTTGAGAGGGGTAAGGAAGTACTGATAAGTTTTCAAGCATCCACAGGCAAGACATATATAAAAATTACTCAAAATGGATATTGTGATGTTGATGGCAATTATTTTTATAGAAAAAACTAAGGTCAGTGAAATAACTCAGCAGAATGGCTGTAATTTTATATTATCTTTACAGTAAGATATAATCTTAACTTCAAATGTGAAAGAACAGATAGCAGTTCATGGAAAGAGTCTAATTCTTGCTCCATTAGTTTTATCACAGTGAGCTAAAAAAATCAGCTGATAGTTTGCTTTTTGATTCAGAGAGAGATATTCCTGATCTATATTCATATAAATAGGAAATTAATCATGCTAAAAGTCTGTGGGTTTTTTTCAATAAATTGTTTCTACAACTATTATATACATTTTCATTAATTATGCTTGGAAGAAGAGCTTGAGTGATAAAACATTCCTAGGGAGCCTCACTTACCTGTTCATCTTTTCAGAGTCTGAAAAATAGTCCCCTTCTATTTTGAAACAATATTCAGTAGCTCATTGTCACAGACAAATGTATGCTGCAATATTTAGTCTAAAATTATGACATCCTGGAGTCCTAAATGGGGAGGAACATGCAGTGTGTTTCTGATTCATTTGAGGTATGATCTGAGTGCATCTATGCTGAATTTCTGATGAGTCCATGCCCCTTCCAGAATACATGTTTTTACAGAAGGTTGAAATAAGACTTCAAATAAATTTTGCCTGAATCTTCACGTCGACTTCAGTGCTTCAGAAGAGAAAGTTAATGCTTTGGAGTAATGTAGTTTGAAATCAAAGAGAATGTGCAGTACCAAATCTCCATCTGGTATAAATCAGTCAGACCCTACATAGGTATTGTGATTTGTACAGGCTCAAGACCTGGCATTTGAGTTTCAAATACAAAGAACAAGAGCCTGTTGTGGTCACAGGGCTGCAGACCTTAATTGCATAAATACACAGAGCGGTTTGATATCCATGGCCTGCAGCCTCTCATATGCTAGGCCTGCAGTACTGAATCCTCAGTATTGTGTTATTGCCACTGGGCTGGTAGAAAGTACTCTACATCAGGAATTGGGAGCTTGGAGCTGTACTCTTGGTGCTTCTGCCCCTGATCCACTGGTTGTCTAAGCTGCTCTTTTTGTACCTCTGCCACTGTTTTGTCTGCTATGGCAACCCTCCCATGCACCCTTCTCATATATCTTGTACCTTGGTGTCATTTTTCACTTTTAAATTGATGTATCATTTTACTAGCTTCCAAAGAATGGAAAAATATCCTTTTTGTTACATACAAAATACTGCATATTCCATGAAATTCCTTTCTAGAGCATACTCTCAAAGGCATCTGAGTGCAGCATGGGATGGCAAAAGAAGGAAACAGTGTGGAGGAAAATAGTGAAAATAAATAGTCTGCATTTGCGTAGCTCTTGCAGGTACATAACCTTGTTCCTTCCCCTCTCTTATAGTTTGCTTTCCCCCTACTATAGTGAGTCTAATGTTGCTGCTGTTGAATGTAACTAACTTGGCATCTACAAATTACTCTCCAAAATAAACAATTTTCATTAAAGACAACAGCAATTTGTACAGACTTTGCAACCACTAAACCTGAATGCACCAGCTCATAAAAAAAATATAGAATACATATTTCCATTGCAGAATCCTTAAACGCCTGTTTCATTTAACTTCAAATGCGCATCTTCAAGGGCTATACTCGGCTTGCATAGTACAAATATACAATATCACAAAATTATGTTTATTTCCATAGTCCCCAGTCTGCAAACACTTACAAATGTGTTCAAGTTCAGATCTATGACTTCTCCCACTGGTTTGTAAAATTAAGCACATGCATAAATGCTACCAACATCAGAGCCTTAATTTGTGTTCCTTTGAACTGGCAAGGGGCCCATCTTCTACACAGCTTTAATTCCACTAGACAGTTTCCCTGCTCAGAGAAGCACATTTAAAAATGGAGTGTCTGTATTAACAAGCACTTCCATGAGCAATGAAACTAATGAAGCTTGCTTTTGTATGGATTTGTCTCTTTTAGTTGGATTCTCTGGTGTCTAATAAAGTGAACTCCATCAGAAGTTTTTCCCACAAAGGAAGCATTCATAACATCTCCTTCCTGCATAGGAGGAAAAGGACAGGACAAATGAAGGTATTTTCCTCTTTTTTTCCCCTGTTTTCAATACAAAAGCAGTGTGTGTTCCTATTGCAGACATTTCATGTCTATTTTTGTAGAACTTGGAGAAATAACTTATTTTTGAGATGGATACACAATCACTGAAAATTGGTTGAAATCAGTCATGAACCTCAAAAGCTATATGAGGGAGGACAGGACAGCAAGATGAAGTAGACCAAATAGGTTTTGGGGTGTTTTAGGCAAACAAAATTATATTTTTTAAAACCTTGTCCAATTTCAAAGTATATTAGGATGACAAAGGCATACATGAAGAGCGATTTCCATTACAGTATCAGTGGTTTACACTTCTCTCCCAAAACAGGTGAGAATTTACACTTCTAAGACAAGCAAATAATTAACAGCCCCCAGTATTGTATGCGGCCATTATATAGTTAACAAGTATTCTTTGGGTCATACAAAACTGAACTCTGATGTTTGTTTTGCAGGCAACCTGGACTCCTCAGTCCCCTTATTTGGTTAATGTTATGAGGAGAACCATATATTATCAAAACCCATAATTACAGAAAGCTGGGGAGGCAGTTTTTAGTGCAGAGTGCCCATATCAGCTGACACTTCCTTTTCAAAATGCTCAGCAATGCGCCAGGACTCTTTTTGAGTTTGAAAAATGCTATTAGGCATATTCAATATTAACATCTTGGGCTCCAGCAGGAAACCTACAATTGATAAATAGACACTTCATTTGAACTTGGCACAACTTTCAGTCAGCTTTGCATAACTCTGGATGGTATTGCAGGTTGCAAACAGAGGAGAATACATCAAAGACGGACTGGGTGATATCAACTCAGCAACTTGCTAATTTCAACATAAAATATGTCCCCACATATATTGGAGTATGTTTACTACAGGAGTAAGTACAACACTTGGAGGTTCAGAGAGGCAATTGAAATGTAACCAAAAATCTTCCAGAAAAAAATACTTGGAGCTCTCCCCTTCCTGTAATATACATTAATAACGTATTTCAAAATCTTCCACCATTTTTAGCTGCTTCTTTACTTGCAAGGATTCACAAGTCCCAGAAAAGTCCTCTCCTTGTATGATTTAAAAGAAATTAAGTATTTAACTGGTATAAATCAACTAGAGCTTAACCCAAAGGCCACAGAAATCTTTCATGTCGTATTTTAAAATTTATATTCTTACTTAATATGCATATTTTAATACCAGTGCATCTGAGAGAAACTAATAGGAATTAATAGCTTAGATATAATTTCAAAACCCTGAATTGAGACACTCTCTTAATCAGATTCTTAATACTAAACTGTAATTTACTATCAAACCCAAGGCTGGTGACTACAGCGTACCACACCCAGTGTTCTTTCTGCATTGTGAAAGCATCAGTCTCAGCCCAGCAGTTTTTCTTCTTTTTGAAAGATGTTTGTATCTGAATCTCACCAGTCTATTATAAAGATATTAGCCATTTACAAAACTAAATTCATATCAAGTTATAGCATATGAAATAGTGAAGGGAAAGGACAGGAATACACGTGCCAGTTAATAGATGCAGAGAAGAGAGGTTCTAAAGGTGATGTTGTCTATTAGAAGAACAAAGAGGAGTGATATCCCTGAAAAGGCTGATGGAAAATCAATTCCATAACATGTCATTAGTCTGTTAACATCAGACAATTTAAGCCTGGAATCCTTGCTGTAGACATAACCCAATGTTCAACCTTTTCAATGTGCCCTACAGAGAAAGTAAATCAACTGACTTTCTGACGGTCTGTCTTTTCCTTCTTTTTCTCCGCCAAAGAGAATATCTATAGGAATCAGGTCCTTTTGAGCCCACACAATCCACATTTCAGACAAGAAATAAAGTGGCAAAGGGAGGATTTCATAGCAGAAAGAACTGTTGATCTATCAACAGATATTTAAATAAAGCTGGGAGTAGACTTTTCCTGATAAGGGGGATTGTAAATCTTCAAGTGTTAGTGAAAAAATTTTCTGGGAAGAAATAAATCCTTCCAGACCTCCATAAACCATGCAAAAGAGGCTTGTACTGCCACACATTTGCTGTTTAATTTACCGTTTTAGCAGGTCTTAATATAATCTATAGATTGTGGTGGCTACAACCACAAAATCATAGAATCATAGAGTCTTAGAATAGTTAGGGTTGGAAAGGGCCTTAAGATTATCTAATTCCTATCCTCTTGCCATGGGCAGGGACACTTCACACTAAACCATGTCACCCAAGTCTATGTCCAACCCGGCCTTGAACACCACCAGCGATGGAGCATTCACAACTTCCCTGGGCAACCCATTCCAGTGCCTC
>JASSUY010031105.1:44524-56281 GCA_032466535.1 Forpus xanthops | reverse complement strand
GAGGGGCAGGATCACCTCCCTCGATCTGCTGGTCACACTCCTTTTGATGCAGCCCAGGATACGGTTGGCTTTCTGGGGTGCAAGAGCACACTGCCAGCTCGTTCATTTTCTCATCAACTAGCACCCTCAAGTCCTTCTCCACAGGGCTGCTCTGAATCTCTTCTCTGCCCAACCTGTTGCTGTGCCTGGGATTGCTCCCACCCAGGTGTTGGACCTTGCGTTTGTCATGGATAAATTTTTCAGGTTGGCATCAGCCCGCCTCACAAGCATGTCAAGGTCCCTTCCCTCCAGTGTATCAACCAAACCACAGAGCTTGGTGTCATCAGTAAACTTCCTGAGGGCACATTCAATCCCATTGTCCATGTCACTGGCAAAGATGTTGAACAAGACCGGTTCCAACGCCGATCCCTGAGGAATACCACTCATTACTGGTCTCCAGTTGGACATTGAACCATTGAGCACTACTCTTTGTGTGCTGCCACCCAGACGGTTCTTTATCCACTGAGTGGTCCACCTATCAAATCGATGTCGCTCCAACATAGAGATAAGGATGTCATGTGAGACAGTGCCAAACGCTTTGCACAAGTCTGGGTAGATGACATCAACTGCTCTACCCCTGTCTAATAATTCAGCGCTTATAGCAGATGGGCACTGCTGTGCCTTGGTCACACAGAAAAGGGACCTTTGCACCCTCCTGTGCAGCAAGCAGGCTGTGATGCAGCAGAAGATACCAAACCACCACCGCAGATTCACATCTGTTGTTGCAAAGTGACCCGTGAACCCTAAAATCTGAAACTGCATGTAAACTAAAGTTTGAATCACACTGTATATTTACAGGAATATCCTGACAGAGCAGATGAAAGACCTGGCTTCCTCCTGATGGTCTTTCCAGTAAGCACATTTTTAACACAGCCTGTGGCTTTCAAACCCAGGATGCCTTGACTTCGTCTCTCACTGCCAGCCCCACATCTCTCAGTGTATTGCAGTAACTTTAATTTTTCCATCCTGTCTCAAGTCTCTCTGGAAAGGCAATTCATTTCCTAAGGACAAGCAATGGTTTTCTGAGTCCCAGCACACACCAGCTGCTTGACAAGTGCTCACCAAAAAAGGATGAAAAGGTGATGAATCTTCTTTAAGACAGAGATTAACACTCAAAGTAACCTCCATAAGCATATTTTCAAAAAGTTTAATATGTGCAATAGCTCTACATGACCCTTTCAAATGCTTTTGCATGGAGCTGGACAGTATGCATGTTTTTTTCCTTGAGGTAAGCAAATTCTATGGATTTCTCACTAGAGCAGCAAATTCTTCTCAGTGTATCTTGCTGAGTCTCTGGAAAAAAAATACTCAGTTTAAGATCCTCATATTTTAGCTAGAATTGTGCGTTCTTCATGCAGCCGTTACACTATCAGATAGGGCCTTACCTGCAAGTTTCTCTTTCTTTCTTCTTTTTTTTTTCTGGGCGGAAGGAAAAAGTAATTATGTTTTAATGGCTGAAAAGAATATTTTTTTCATACCTATTATAAGTTCATGGAGGCTCTCTGACAGGAGCAGGGATAGAGTGCATGGGAAAGGTCTGCCATAATTCCAAGAGGAGTCCATCAGGGTCTGTTTTTATTAAGTTTAACGTCAACTATATTTCTTATGGAGTTATTTTCCTCTCCAAGGATAATTTGTCAGAATCAGACAGGCTATTCATTCCTCTCAGTTTGTAAGTACCCAACGTGTGCTCCATCACCAGCACACTTTTCTGAAGTACAGGGGGACTCATAAAAACAAGCAAAGGTCTCATTAATAACTATAGAATATTGGACTTTTTTTTGCATTTACGTTTAGAAATGAAATTATTGACTCCCTCTTTATTTGTCATGCAAAGCATTTTAATGTTAAGTCATCCACTTTGTATGACTTAATACCTTAGTTCTGATTACAGAAACAGAATGTTAGGCAATATACACTCTTTAGGGCAACCTCCTCCAGCTTCTGGATCCTGAGATACTCTGAAAAAGCCTAGCACTTGCCTTTTATTTTCTGTATGTGGATGAGTTTTACTTCTCAAGGGGTTAAGGCAAGAGATTCTGGGGATGCCAAATATTTTCTGCTCCCCAAGCAGGAATTAATTCAGTCTTTAATTAAACAGATAAATAACAGACACATCCACTGCTGCAGCATTTTACCTCTCATAGTTATGGCTGTCAGCTTTCTGTCAGCATCTCATGTGTAAAAGCAATGTTCTTTCTCTGCTGACTTGAGACCACTGAGCTACTCCCTTTTAATAGTCTTCCACTAACTTCCATTAGTGCAGACTGTGGCTGAACAAATTAACAGGTCCTTAGTTTGATGTAATACATGTGGTGAATTGCTGGTCTTGGATGAGTAAGGAGCAACATCAGTGCATGGTAGGTTTTTTTAAAGTCTTTATCATTCAATATAAGCTGTTTTCACTATTAATAAAAGGATAGGTTAGTTGCCTTTGACAGAAGACAAAGCTTAACAAAATTCCTTTCCTTCAGAATTCACTGAAAACATATAAGTAAACCTCTAAAATCCAGCTTGTAACATCTTCCAAGGCTTTAGTCCTACAAAATAATTGTCCTTTCCTAGGTTTTTATATTTTTTTTTTCCCACCAGGTATGAATTACTTGTGTCCATCAAAAGCAAATATTCCCTTCATTTTCAGTTCACCCTTACCCACAAAGGGATGGTAAAAGCGTTTGTGTATGCATCTGCACACATCAGTAAGATATCAGCCCAAACAAAATGAAGACAAGGTGTGGATCTGAACATCACTGCTTTATGATTAAAACTCTTTATGTGAACATAAGTTTTCTAAGACTATGGTGACTGTTGATTTGGACTGTATCTGTATGAACATAAGCTTAAAAGGATGGGGTCAAATAACTCATTTTTTATCCAAGAGTTACTTTTAATTTTCCACTACCTTAATCCAGACAACTATGGATATTGCAGTGGTAGCACTTACCCACATACCCTGTCCCCATGAGAAACGGGGAACAAGTTTTCCAGACAATGTCTTGAAAGTAAAAATGATTTTAAATCCTCTCTATAGAATATATCCTTCAAAAGTACTGCTGAGTACTGAAGGGTAAACCAGTTTGGAAGCCAGGAGGTTAATCTGCTTTGTAGTCATAGTCATGTGCTGGTATGGTAGGAATAAAGTTGATTAGACAACCTTAATTAGCTACTATTTTAATTACAAGAGATTTGCCATTGACTTGAGTGTCCTTTGAATATCACCCTAAATTTATGATACAACTGCCTATAAATAATACAAACTAAAATGTCAGAATGTAAGTTTGATTTAAATACTCTGATCCTTTTGTTTGCCTATAAAGCTCTGGGTAAACTGTAGCACTGAGGAAATAAATAATAAATTATGACAATTAATAATTTATTTTATTTCTTGATCTCACAATTTCACATTTGGTGACCTGCCTGGCCTCCTCTAAGACTACAAAGATCACCCGCCAGCAAATGTCTTTTAATGGTTGCTCTTACTTCTTGTTTACTAGTATTGTTGACCCCATTCACATCCTATAATGTAATTTTAATGGTGACTTTGTAATCAAGGAGTGTGTGTCTGAGAGAACTGTAGCTACTCTAAAGACTACAAAGCAGGCTTGCCTTAATACACCTCTTTTCCCTTATGTGCAGGGTACAAGTGGATTTAATATTAGCTAAAACAGTAAACATGTTAAGCATCCAGGGTCTATTTATTACAGTGGAATTCACAGAGGCTCAATATCACTCTGAAAACTTTACCCATATGTGCCCAAAAACTGGTTTTAGGAACAGGCTTACTCTGCTGGTGTGATGATCATGAGGAACATAACAGAACAGGCACCTGGGTTTTGCAGCTACTGAGTCTGAAACAGCCCATAAGAAGTGGCTGAATCACACAGACCAAGTAATTACGGTACAAGGGATTGAGTTGATGGTGCTTTTCCAAGACTGGCTGGATGCTGGTATTACGTGATGTCACCACACAGCTCTTTGCTGTGAGGTGAGCCCTGAACACTTCCTAAACAAACCTTAAGTGACTGGCTGTACTATACACCAAGTCAGTACTTGATATTACCCAACCTTGGGGATTCTCAACATAGAAGTCTTTCTTGCTTTGAACTATGTGTATTCAGTTAAAGTTACACTTTCAAAGCAGAGGTAAAAAGGCTACTGCTTGGATATTTCTCCCTTCCCCTCACTACGCACATATTCTTCATAGTTGCCATTACTTACTTTAGTGAAAAACACAACCTGTAATGAAAAAACATTACCAACATTACCACTACCTACAGTAGTGAAAAGCAAAGAAAAATTAGTACTCTGAGAACTAATCAAAACATTGGGATTTCTATTATTCACAAATGACAAGAATAGGAATAATTGTCTCAAATGTAAATTTATTTCTGTTGTATCAATAGTTACTGTTATATACACGTAGGGCAGGTAATGTCATCTATATGGGAATTTCAGGATGAAAGTTGAGATGAACAAGAAAGTCTGACGTCCATTTTCTTTTAAATAGTTTACAAAATTATCTCCAAAGTTGGTGCACGGCAGCAATAAGCTACTCTGAAATTAAATGATAGTCACTAAGAGAGAAATATGGAACAAAAACTACCAGAAAGAAATTGATTCAGTATTTGAAAGGAAATTAGAGTTGGGAATTTATTTTTGTTGATAAAAACTATCATGCTTGACAACGTGCTGTGGTTCTTACAAAATAAAGTTAAGGGAAAATTGATGAGAACATCAGTGGTGTATACATTAAGCAAACTGAAGCAAACTTTCCTTTGAAAGGACATGTGTATTCACATATATATGTGTATGCATGCCTTGCTCATGTGACCCATATGTATCCATGCATATCTAGTTATGATTACTTATACACGTATATCTTGAAGTTCTGCAGAGTTGGCAGAGACCACTGCAAATGTGAAAGCCCATAGATTTCAGCAACTTTCAGTCCTACTTATTGGATTTCTCTGGTTAGAGAAAATGAGAAATCAAGAGAAGGAGGCACAAGGGAAAAATTACCCAGAGCCATGCAGTAGCATTGGGAAAGACATTAACAAAGCTGGCAAAAATTAGCAGAATTGATTTCTGAATCCAACTGGCATCACATGCCTTACAGAGTGAGGCTCAAGTTGATGTACACTAGTGTTTCCATACTATCATCTCAATATAACCTTCATCAATGTCCATTTCAACAGCTATCTGGGAAACAGTATTGGTATCTTGGGAAGTGAGAAACTATCCCTGGTATTTAAGGCCAGGGAAGGAGCACTAGTGATGAAATAGAAGGATGCCAAACTCAGGAAGCTCAGTCTTCTCTTAGCACAGGAATGCGTGAAATATAGCTCCCAAGGCATCCTGATAGCAGCACCCACTTCTGCAATGCCTTGTAGGCTTTGCTGCAGATCTTCTAATGTGAACTTTCATGACTTAAGTTATTGAACTGCTGGCGATTGAAACGAGTCAAAGTGAAAATGGTCATTTTCTTCTGCTCCTTATCATGCTGACCATTACTGTCTCACGCTTCCTTGGTAAATTTGTCTGAGTCCATCCGTGGGTCTGCCTGTGTTAAATGGTCATCCATTTTCTAGCATAGTGCAAATTAATAGTAACAAACTGAGCAATGGGAGCATCACTATATCTGGTAAGAAGGGACCGAGGAACCTTACCCTGTAACAACCTGCTCAGCAGTTGGCAGAGTAAAATACCTTGTTCTCTTGGCAGTTCAGCTACCAGAAACTTCTAGAGCTTCCTAGCTCAGCTTGCTCAAACCAGATAAAACAAGCAGGTTTTCCTCTCAGGAAGTGAGCTTCAGAGGGCTTGTAATTTTCAAGGGCCATAGTCTGCTTTTGGAGACCTCCTCCGGTCCTTCAGCAATGTGATCTAGCATAATGTGACAAGCAGTTGGGAATGCTGTGCACACAGTCTCAGCAATTTAATTACAATTAAATTGGTTATTTAATCAGGATATCAGCTTGAAACAGGAAAAAAATAAAAACCCTGGTTTTTCCTCTTCCTCCCCACACCTCAAAAATCAGCTGATGAATGTACAAAGTAGCAAGGTGATAATGGCTGTTAGTTCCTGCTGTGCAAAAGCTTCATTAAGCTTTTGCTGAACTCCTGGTATATCCCTTCATGTCATCCATCAGCAGATAGCTTGAGTCTGGTCTAGTTATTGATCCACCCATTATGCTGATGGCTGAGCTACTCAAAATCCCATGTATTCCTTATTACAATACCCCAGCACAGGAAAGAAGTGATTTTCTACCTTTTACAATGACTTCTGAATCTAGACTTAGCTTCTGAATCTAAACTAGTTACCTAGGTAACATTGGAGATGCAAGTGAAAACAAATTTCAAAAGTCCCATGGATGGCAATCATGGAAAGGGAGAAAACCCAAGATCTTTCTGGTCTCAAACCTGCATCCTAGCCAATAGCCTGTTCTTCCCTCTGACTCAGAAGGACAGAGTTTTAACAGGAGGACAAAGCAATCCTTTTTTTTTTCCAGTCTCAGGATCATAAATCACTGCAGCACTTGGGAATGAACAACGAACCCAAACAAAATCCGACATCGTATTTTTGATAACTTTATGGCTAAAAGAAGCTGAGTTGCAACTCAGATATAGAACAACCTTACCCTGACTCACACTGTACAGCAGACACCAGTCCTCTACTTGCCTTCAGAGTCCCCCAAGGAAAGCCTTCTTCCCTTTTTCACTAATTGTCTTTGACATGTAGTTGACCAAGTGATCTGTGCAACCGTATCAAGGGTATTCTGAATTAGCCTCTTCACACACAGAGGAAAACAGATGGAAAAGCAAATACCTTCCTGCCCTGAGCAGTGAGTTGTTGTTTGTGCCTGTGCTCAGTGCGTACAAAATGCTGCCCTTCTGGGGCACGCGTATTATTACACACAGTTTTCACAGGTACAAATGACTATACAAGGTGGAAAGCAGTGGCTGCATGAGCAGCTGAATCTTCTCCAGCTTGCTGTAGCACAGGGGGAGTCAAGCACTTGTTTTCTGCTTAACTTTATTATCTAAATTGCTTCATAAGGTGAGCTAAAGCACAAAGCACAGGGGAAAAAATGAACAGGTCAAACAGCCTTATTTCTTTTTCTTCACCAAAGTGAAGAATTCAGTTGTATGACATGCTTTGGGAAGATAACATTCCTGCTCCAGGAAGACTTAACTGTACTTCTGTGCTCTCATGTGTCTCTACCTAAGAAGAAGTTCAGGAGTTGTTTATGTAGAATAAAGAGAAACATATTTTCAATTGCTTTTCCTCTCTGAAGAAATTTAAATCTTATCTCATCTCTGAGAATATTGTCCTAATCACCATCATCTGTTTCAAGTGCTCCCCACTCTGGTCTGCCTCTTCACGATTAGGTAAATGTACATGACAATAGCAATAAGAACCATGTGTTTCACTCTTGGTAGGGAAGCCAGTTGTACTTTGAAAGATGAAGTGAGAGTGGCCTGACCATCAGCCTGCTAGGTACTTCTATCTGGCCACTGCTTTATATCTTGTAAAGAGTGCTTTTGTGGGTTTTTTTTTTTTTTGTGGCTTTTATTATTATTATTACTACTACTATTATTAGATAGCATTTAAGTGGGCTACTGCTCTAACCCTGTCTTCTTCTATGGCAATATCCACAATTTTGCTTTCTTACTGATGTTAATCATGGCTCATTTTCCTCATCCTGCTCATGTACTCTATACCCCCACCTCTTAAAGTAATACGTTGGCTCAACACAGAGGCTGTATATTAAGGCTGTAGGCAGCAGGAGCTGATTTGGGCTTTCCCAAATGTCCTAGAATTAAGAACTGAGAAATTATAAGGTGGCAATTAGATAAAGAATTGAACTGAAAGCTAGAGACAGCTGGTTTTGAGATGATTGATGGCACTGCTGAGCCATGTGGTAGATGGAGAGAGTGTCCTTCAGCTTCTTGGTGTGTAAGTCAATGGAGCAGGAAAAGAGAGTGGGATAAAAAGCCTGATCTACCTGTTCTGCCTTTGAGGAAGTGGTCACAAGTGTACCTGCATAAGCTCATGTGGCTGGTAAACATGGAGCTGCTTCTGAAACTGTGAGTCTGACTGCAGCAGTCCTGCTCTCGGGTTTTTTGCAGTTTTGGCCTTGTTTCAATAGCTGACTACATTGTGTGCTCCATTGATCCTGGGCACAATTTGCAACCAGATTAAATCTCTGCTAATGTGATTGTTGTAAATGCAAGCTTGGCCTGGTGTATGTTGAAGGAAACGTGCTGGGCAGTGCTGCATGTGAGCTGTTTAGAAACAGAGAGAAAGAAACATCTGTGCAGCTACAAACCGTCTGTGGGGCAAGAGGAGGTGGGAGATTATGCCACCATGTCTGGCTTTATTCACCCATGGGAATGTGGAGCATTCTCTGTATCTTTCTTTTGGGTTTTGGGGTTGGTTGTTTGTTGGTTGGTTTTGGAATTTTTTTTTTTTATATTACTCTTTTTCTTTTCACTGTGTCCCTTTTATGCCCACCTTGAACACAATGAAAGGCATTGAGCAGTGATAGAGCATGGGTAGATTTCTGCTGAGCTAAGGGGAATTTAACCACCATTTTTTTATATTTCCGGTGCTGTCTATGCAAACTTCTGTCAAATCACACTGAGATCTCTATGGTGACAGTAATCTTACAAGCACGAGATGTAAGCAGACGCAGTAAAGCAGAAAACAGGATCATGGATTTTTTCCCAGCTCTCTGGTAAGAAACACGTGTGCACTGTTTAGCTGTGTCATGGCGGGGTAGGAAGGAGTGTTCACAGGAAGCAGAAGCATCAGTGCCGTTTCTGTCTGGCAGGAATGCTTTCCATGTGTCCTCTAGAAGGGACCACTGGAGAGAGCTAAACATGTCTGGAAAAATAAGTTACATTATCTGATCTTACCTTTTGTTTTTAATATATAGAGACTTTTTTAAGTCTAGTTCTGTTTTGCGCAGCCGCTCAATAATTTCTGTTGTTTTATTTGCTTTTATGCATCATGTAGGCTTAACAAAGAAAACTTATTACACTGCTACTTACAGCCATTGCAGGTGGCACAGCAGCAGGAAGCATGCAAACTCTTTGAGTTGCAATACTTTGAGGATGTGAGGCATCTACGCATGCAGAGCGATGCCATTCCCCTTCTCTTTTTCCTCCCTCTCTTCACCTTCTGTTCAATTCTGAGCTCCCTTTTGCTTGAGCAGAAGGCCTCCTCTCAGTAATTTCCAAATTCAGCAGCAGGGGTGGTGACTGTGTGTTAACATGAGGAGCTGCAAAACCCCAGGATGAGACCTTGCTCAGGGCTGTTCATGGTCTCTACGTTTGTTTCTATCTACAAATCCAGGAGTTCTCTATTGTGATCCTCTGGAGCTTTAACCTGCTTTCTTTTAAAATTTGACTCTAGCCTTCAGCTCATATTTTTTGCTTATTGCTAACATAATTATGGCCTTTTCCTCCTTTTATTTAATCTATTTCTGTCCCCTTGAGTAGTCTTTTGGCATAGTTTGCAATGAAGAAGACAAAAACCTTCGTTAACCTCCTAATCTCCTGTAGGAACAACGCATTTTTTAGTGCAGGCATGTCCAATCCAGCTCTCCAGCTCTGTGGCCCTGTGAACTGTCCGAGGAGTCGCTATGAAGCACTAACATCTGGTTGAATTAACAAGATTAATCCCCTGCTTCAATCTATCATTTCAAAAATACTGATTTCCATGCTATGTAAAAAAAAAAACTCCACTTGAAGTAGATTGCATCTATGCATATTTTTTCTAATTATGCTATTTTATATGAACTACTAGTAACCCATCAGGTAATTTTTAAGTGATAAACCATAGCATAGGTTGAGTAGCAATGTGAGGTAGTGCAGTGATATATATAAAATGAAAATGTTACTAACCATTTATGAGATTACCTGGAAAACCTTTGTTGTGGGATGGAACAATGAGGACACGTGTCTCTTTGTCATATGTCACACCACTAGGCCCTTCAGGATGGGACTCTGTGCTGGTTCAAGGCAAATAACACAGTTATTGGATTGAGAATTCAAAGCTAGTTGGCCCAATGTTGCTATATCTGTACAGGACCTAATTCAGTACAGGTCTTCTCCCCTGTACTCATTTCAAAAGCACTGTAAGAAAATCTTTTTATCCCAAATCAGTAAACATTAAGTAGGAGCTGAGTTACAGGTGATAATACCTGGTCATTCCCCACATGGAAAAATCTTTCATATCAGATTGTTCAAGGAATGTAGATGTTGTCCATGTTGGTCACTTGCATAGCAGCAGCCATAGCCAGGCCTTCTTCTTGTCCATTCCCTTACATGGTACATTAAATATTTGCTGCTGTTTCGCATTTTTTCTTTTTTGCAAATTTTACCATATATCTTAGTATTCAACATTTGCATTGGCTGGATATTCAGGGTAAACACATTAATCATCCTGCATTCTTCACGGATCCGGTTGCAGGATATACACTATTCTGTAGAATTAATGTGGATTCAGCTACAGAAGTGAAAGAAAAGTAAGAACATTTCACTTTGATTAATTAAACTGTATTAATTTAACAGATGGTGTGCTCTGACACCCACCAGGCTTAGGTGCAGATTTGTGATACTTTAAAGAGGCATCAGTGCCTCCATTTTGATATAAATTTTGAATCTCTACACAGTCCACAGATGTTCAGCTCTGTTTTTTCCCCCACTTGTTTTGTTTTGTCTCCAGCTCATGATTGGTAAGGGCTGATTCAGTCCTGGGACTTGCAGAGTTTTGACACTACTGTCTTATAAATCTGAATCCTTAGTAAGGAACCACTGTCTCATTGTATGCAAACGAATATTGATCTTTAAGTATCAATATAGAAGGATTTAGTGGTGAATCTCCTTCCTACTAATAAAGTATTAATTAGTGTAGGGAACTTATGTATTCTAGTTATTTTGAGAGGAACCTTCTGAGAATTCAAATAGCTTTCTTATAAAATTAATTTAGGACCAAGAAAGACCTTACTTTACAGTCTTTCTAGAGGGACTCTCATCACAGATGTTGTCTTCTTGCTGCTAACTTTAACCAACACCGATGCTTGTAAATTGAAATACTGTTGGGTAAAACATATCTTACATTTAGGTAGATATTTTTATTATGTCTGATACAGACACAGGTAGTGTTGGACTTCTCAGGGGTGCACTAATACATTGATACCCCTTATTTCTGATGACCTGTGCAACACTGTCAGAAGTGAGCATATTTTATTTATTTATTTAAGCCTCTCTCTCCTACTTTTCCCAATGTTGCTGCATATTCTAGTAACCACCCTTAATTGCAGGTTATTAGGACTATGCTTATGCATCCTGAAACCTGCCAAAACACTTATGATCTCCAGGAAACACAGTTTACTCTTTGTTGTTATTCCTGATTGTAATGGCTTGCATGGAGTATATTTCATTGGTGACATTTTGGGGTTTCCCCCAGCTTCTGATTCCACTGAAGATTTCTAGGGGATCTTCAGTATTTCTGTTTCAGGTCAGAATCTGGACTAACACTAGCTTGTGAGCGTGTGTATTAGGTTACCTTGTGGGTCATCCAGTCTCGTACTCCTCTACCAAAAGTTTTGTGCTTGTCAAAAGAAGATGTCTCCAAAAATCACCAATTTGTTACACATCTATAGTTGATATGATCTTTAGTACTCTTGGGAATCTGAGTCTCATAAGATGGCA
>JASSUY010031105.1:0-44424 GCA_032466535.1 Forpus xanthops | reverse complement strand
AGATGGCAGGTTCCTTGCATATTTACTATGCACCTTTGAAAAACAGTTTCATTAAGCACTTGTGTATATTTGACAGATTTGCTGCATTTGTTTAAAACCATCGTTTTGTAGTAAAGAACAGTGTTATACAAAGCAAAAATGCATTGGGGACCCTCTTGAGCTAATACTCATAAGCCTGTAAAACTTGCCTTTGCTTACTTTGCCTGACCTTGCAACTTCTTCTGCCCCTTTTCTCAAGAGACTGGTATTACCTGCTCCTCGTTGCTCAGGGCGTGCCCTCTGCTCTTACTCATCACATCTGACTGGAGCTGTTGGTATGTGAACACTCCCTGCTCATGGAGAAACATCTATCATCCCCTTTAACGAGTCCATTTCTGGTTTTCAGATCCAGGCTGTTTCCCCTTTCAGCCTCTTAAAACTCAGTGACACTACTCAATACCTCTCATGATGCATAACTTATAAGCATTACTAGCTTCTTTCAAGATTTATGACATTTAGTTTGCTTTGAGCTCTTCACACAATTTACAAATGACATATAAACATAACAAAAAACCTGATTTATGAGCTAGGTTGTGTGATGCTCTACAGAGCCTGTTATTTTTAGGAGAACACTTTAGGGCTCTCTTCTGTATGCTGGTCTTACAGTGTTGTATAGATTCTGCAGGCAGGAGAGCTGCTGAAATTTCAACTAACCCTGGCACCCAGAGTAGATTAGTAACTATGAATGGTTTCCCAGGCACAGCTCCCAAGTACTAATCTCTAAGTCAAGAACAGCCAAACTGTACCTCTAAAGCAGCACACAGATTGAAAGTTGCTTTGGCTCAGCATCATGCAGTAAACTATCAAGTGTCACTTCTGGATTACAACCAGTATTTATTTTGTAATTTTTGTCCTGAAATGAATGCATATCCAACAGACAGGGTTTTTACTTGTTTCAGTTGATGTCACTTAGCAAGGCTTTCTGTGAAAATAACATTACCCATATAAACTGGAATTACAGTGGGCAATGGGACTTAAGTACATTAACCTTGGCTTAATTCATAGAATAGGATAGAAAAACATAAATCTAAGTATTCACTTCAGAATTTGGTGATTTCTTCTGGGTACCTTCAAAGGTTATTATCTTAAGATTTCAGCCTGTCCAGTACTTCTGTACTTAAACCCCATTCAGAAGAAGGGGAAAAATCCTCATGCAGCAAAACTGGTGGGAACACAGGAAAAAGCTACAGTGGAAGAAAGGCAGAATAAAAAAGCTATGGCATTTAGCTTCTGTCAGAACTGGAATTAGCATCTGAGGCAGATCTTATGTGAGAAGTGGATCTCTCCACAGGATTACTTAATATTCTTATGAATAATTACTTGAAATGAGTACGAAATTGTGTAATGAGTATTTAGTTATGCACTTAGTGGCTTAAAACTTTAGGCAGGTGAGGCAACAATGCTGCTGAAGGTAGTTAGGAAGAACATAACAGAAATTACTTCTATTTTGTTGTGTTTTTTTCTCTAAATAAGGACAAGAAGCAGGAGCTAATAACTGGATGACTATTGGATAAGCTTGGGAATTGTGTCATTTCTTAACTAAATTCCTCCCATGTAGACAGCTAAATCATTCTGCACCAGTGCCAAATTTGACAGCACTACTGGGATGCTATGAAGGCAGTGCAAGGGGGAGAAATGAAACTATAAAGACAAAATGCTATCTTACATTATATTCTTGTTCGAACTGAAAGAAAAAAGTATGCTTGAATCTCATCAGTGTCCTATTTTTTTAATGAGAAGAGCTCTAAAGAATTTGTTTTTTTGTAGGCAGCAAATGGGTGATTCAGTAGGTATCCCTTGTGTCAAAGTGAACACTCACCACCAAGCAATGCAGGACCGAGTAAAGCAGCCTTAGTCACATGTAGGCATTTCTCTTGTTAGCATTCCTCAGTGACCCTGCTCAAAGCAGTGCCAGGGAAAGCCAGGAGCTTCCCACAGCAGCTGAACCTCAGGTCTCTGCAGGAGGTGGTGATACAGTACTACAGCTTGTTAGGTTGCTTTGGGCACTTGTTCCCCTAGATACGTGCACTGAGCTTTAGCAGGGACTGCACTAGGAGTCTAGAGTTATATATCAGGTTTACAATATTAGTTAGCTACCTCATGTTCTGATGGATGGGCACTGTCTGCATACAGTTGTCAGGTTGGCGTTTGTTGCTTTGGTTTTGTTTTTTTGTTAAATCAGGCAAAAGCAAGTTGAATGATTCAGTCTCTGTGCTATGGCAGCACAGTTTTACAGTAGAGAGATTTCACTGTATCACTACATAAAAGCACATCTGAGCAGCTCTCTTAGTACAGCTATTATTTTGTTTCTGCCATTTACATGGCATAGCTGCATAAGCCCATAAAACTTCCAAAATACAGATATACAACCCTCAATTGCTCGGAGCCCAAGCCAAGTTCCTATTTGGGTAATTTCGTTCTGGCCATTTAAAATTCACATGTCAATTTTCAGTTTGATATTGATAGGACTCTTCTTCATTTTCTTGTACTAAACCATCTGTGTGCTTTTAGACAGTAATTGCAGTTTATCTTTCAGGTAGTTGCATTTCAATCCCTGACACAGGGGCTGGATGAGAGATGTCCAGATGCTCCAGTGTCATCAGCGGTTAAAGTGGCTCTTCAACTGCCTGATGAAGATTGCCTCCAGCCAGCTCTGCTCCTGCTGCTGCCTTGTCTGGGTACTGCCAGCTGCCCCTCTTCCTCAGCCAGAGTGGTCACCTCTGCCTCTGCACCAACATGCTCTCTGCCAGTCACAGCACAGGAAATAGCTGAGATATTATTATTATTATTATTATTGTTAATTCTGGGGGTATCAAGTCTCTTTAGAAACATGGCCTGGAAGGAACCTTGTGCATTAAGCTAAATTCTGTGCCCTGTTAGGCTGGCAAACATAGCTTATAAAATTATGCTGTCCCATCCTGAGATGTGGTAGGCTGTATTGCTCCCCTTACTCCTTCGAAAAGCTGTCCCGGACTCACTGTTTTAGTGGTGCAATCTGACCTCAGAAGACCTGAAATGGCAATCAGCTTGCTTGCTTTTAGACTGTCTCCACCTCTGTATTTTAATATTCTGAGCGATTATGCTAACACAGTGTGAACTTTCATGCAAAAGCAATGCATAGCTGAAAGGTCCCAGACAGCTCAGCAGAAAGGTCCACTAATACTTCATTGGGGAGGGAAGAAGTTATATTTTCCCTTTTATCCTGAACTTTCCATAAAGCAGTCCAGTAAATGCTTTCCACTAGCTACAGATAATTCACTATGTGAAGGAGAAAAGTAAGATAATATCTATTTCTTGCTGAATATATTGCTGATGAGCAGTTGCAGGAAAGCTTCAATGCACAATTACAGGGAGAGAGTTCTGGTGCCAACTGTAATTAAAGTTCTTTTGACATTACAGTAAATCCTTAGTAGTAGTGTTTTATTCCAGCTTTCTTTCACTTGTATGCTTATAATGCCCACTAGCTTTGTGGAAGGAACCCTCCCATGAAAACTCTCATATACCCTGCCTTTTTACAATTAGCATGAGTCAACAATACTTGCAAGAATCTGCTCCAGCCACTAGATGCAAGCTTAATTTTGTGCTGTTGTCACTTGGAGTCCGTTTCAAATAGAAGATAGTTATCAAGAAAATAAATACAGCTATGTATCAGCATGCTGTGACCCTGGTTACATGTGACTATCAGTCTGCCTAACCATCAAGATTTCTGCTGTAAAATGTGGTCCTCTCCCTGTTCTGCCTCTCCAACAGCTTTCCTTATGCTAGATGAGTTGCCTTAATAGAGATCTTTTTCCTTTAGCTACAGAGGTAACCAGGCCCATAATCTTTGATTAAACCTAGCTGCATATAACTGTATAACAATGTAGTTAAGGGTGCAATTCATAGAATCACAGAATTATAGAATATTTAGTGTTGGAAAGGACCTTAAGATCATCTAGTTCCAACCCCCGCTGCCATGGGCAGGGGCACCTCCCACAAAACCATGCCACCGAAGGCTATGTCCATCTCAGCCTTAAATACCTCCCGTGATGGAACTTTCACAACTTCCCTGGGCAACCCATTCCAGTGCCTTACCACCAATTCATTATATGCAAGCCTCATTTATGTTTAAAATTTGCTGCAAATCTTCTCTATTAGTAGACTATGTCTAACAATACAAGCACTGTAGTGTTCAAAACTTTTGGTGCATGTCATTTACCAGATTTTAAGCTGCCTTATTTTTTTTCAGGTGAAAACCAGGCATCCTATTCAATAAGAAATTTAGAAATATCCAAAAAGACCACATATACTCTCTTAATAATAACAGGTATGATATTTTCAGTGTTCCCTTCACATCTGATACCTATTTCCATTGTAATAAATCTTGGTTCTTCAATATTTACACCCAGTGTTAATATTTAAAGTGAACTATCTAGTGACATCCACAACAAATTATCAACTCCCCTTTCCAGGCCAGATAGTTGTTTCCCACTTTTATAGCACTTGTAAAAATAAACTACTATATATATATAAAAGATATATGAAGTAAGATGCAGAAAAAGAAAGATAATTTAAAAGCAGAAAGGGAGAAAGGAATAAGAAGCAGCTCAGATAAAACTGCTGATAACAGATTTAGCAACCTCTGCTTCTGAAGGAAGTTTTTAACATGAGCTATCAACAGCAGAGTTCAAAATAAGCATCATGCCTCAAGACATATGGCAAAGCAGCTCAGTGTGAGGAATTAAGGTGAATTGTCTTCTTTCAAGTACTCAATATAGTATTTATTTGTATTTCTTTAATTCTTGAATTTCCCTGATATCAGCAACATACTAATGCTTCCATAGAATTAAAAACATATCCATAAGTTGCCTGTAATGACTTGAAGTAATGGCTTTAATAGAGCAGCTGCCCTATGCTGGAATGTACTCTGTCCTGTTGTGAATAAACTAGAACTGAACACAGAAATATCACAAGTTTTTTTCTGGAAGAAAATAAAATTATGAAATACATGAAATTGTTCCTGAACGTTCAGTTTGTGCAGTTAAATCTATTAAAAAAAAATAAGAGGACAGACAGACTCAATTAATGGCTACAGAACAACTCCTTTAAGCCCTGGCAAACCAAGAAATGTACTGATGAAAATGATGATTTGATTTATCATATAGACATTGCTTTGCAATAAGGTAAAAGTATTGTTAACAATGCCATTACTAACTATCTGTAGGTTCATTTTGTGCATTTTGCTGTGAACAAAACCCACAAAAGGCAATTCAGAAGCCTGATATAGGAGACAATCATATAATAATTCCATCTATAGGCTCAGTTAATAGCTTGTGATTATAATATGTATTTCCACGATGATGAGAATGTTTGTGTAGCGTATACAGCCATCGTAAACCCCAGGCTGGAAGTGCATTGTCTGCCAGTTCCAAAACTGTATGTTTTATTTGCTGAGATGGCAATTGGAATACCATTTACAAAAACTTATCTGTCTTCAAAAGTAGTCTCATGGCCAATGGGAGCCTGAGTACAGCTCAGGAAGAAAGAAAAGGAAGCATTTGATGTCATTGGAACATTGTATGAAATTATGTAAGATTTAAATGCTGTTACCACTTTTTAATGAGAATATTTTTCAAGAAAAACATATATAGAGGAAAATCTGAAATATTTATTCTGCCAAGGAGCTAAGAAAAAGAATAACTTATTAAATAGCTAATTTTGTTTATTTCTGAGTATTCAAAAACGTGCCAAAAATCTTAAAAATTAAAGCATTAAGATGTTGAAGTCATATGTTTTCAGTATGTTGTATCTGAAAATTTTTCAGAGTCTGGGTGCTTTTATGCAGTTTAAAATACTGTGGAAGACAGCTATCCTGAGCTCTCCCATGAAACAAAGACCGCTGAAATGGAAACAGATCACCAGCCACAAACAGTGACTTTTCAGATAGATTTGGATCGGGGCATATATGTTACAAATATTTAAACTACACCAGATGTTTCTAGATAACCCTCACCTAATAAGCATGAATAACTGTACTGATAGGTAAGCACATAATACATTGAAAAACTTCACTATAATTTGCTTATTTTGGCAAGTAAAATACAGTAATGAAAAAGTGTGTGTTCATCCCTTACTTAAAATTTAGCAGTTCTTTTATTAAAATGTGGCATCATCTTTGTAGAGCAGTCAGCTATTTCCCTCCCACTCTTTTTTTTATAAAGCTGATCTTTCATATATAGCTTTGAATCATTCCCTCTTATCACTATCAGAGTGGAGGCATTGAAATGTGTCACAAAGATGACTGGAGCCCAGCAGCTCATAACATAAGTTCTTTTGCTCTGTTACAGCAATATAGTTTAAATACTGAAGAAACTTTCTTTTTAAAAGAAAATCTTTATTTTATTAAGAGGAGGAGGAGAGGATCAGAAATCCCTTGATATTGTCAATGCTCAATCCCATTGAATAGACCCTACAGACATCTAATTATTCACAAAACATTTTGAGCAGATGTCCACAAAACAAATTATCTGCTCTCTGCCAAAAACTACTTCTGGCAAACAGTGTATCAGGTAAATAAAATGAGAGGTTGGAAACATGAATAAAACATGAAAAAACAGCTTAGGGCATTTTGATCCTCATAAATTCATAAGCACCAATTGGATCTTTAGAGGTGCAGAAGGTAGGGTAGGGCTACCGTATGAAAATGTGTTGAAGGGAGTCAACTTCGGAGAAAACACTCTTAATGAGCATTTCCTCATGTTAGTGGCAGTATGGCTGTGCCAAGTAACAGAGGACACTTTAGGGCATGGGATGGCAGCAGTTTTCAGGACCTACCATGGCAGACAGAGAATCTGGACTTTCAGCAGTCTGAGCCCTATGAGTCATACACATCAGCACCTTAGGTTCTTAAATTTAGTAGAAGCTGCAAATAGCCATAAATCTTGTTATTCTGCTATTGGCAAAGACATCTGTATACCATTTCTTTATACCATTTAGCCATTATTTCAGAATACAATGAAAAATATTTAGTTTCTTGACTTTCCCACCAGGAATATGCAAAGTCATGAAAACATGGCCCCTACAAAAAGGCTGGACTTTGCAAGTAGTAAATTTCAAATAAAAATGATATTCAAGAAGCAAATTTTACATTTTATAGCAATCAGTCTTATGTTGGCACATACAGTTCTGAGACCCCTTTTTCCAAAAAGAACATCTGTATGTCATCTTTTCAGACAGCTTGATATAGAATCAAACAAAACATGAATTACTCAAGAGAAAGAGGGTTCCCAAAGATTTTGTATCAAGCTTAAGTGTTCTATGTGCTTTAGGAACAGGTATTGTCCTACATCCATACCATAATTCATCATGTTGGATAAAATGCACTAGTTTGCTGTTTCCCGTAAAGTGGGAATGTTAGCAAGGATGGTAAATCTAAACATCAAGAAATATGAACGAATAGGTATGGCATGTGGAGAAGGTTGCCACTTAAGTAGTAGAAGAAATCATGGGATGACAAAATGGTTTGAAAATTGTGATTAAAGGAAATGAATAAGTAGGTAACTTCATAAATAATGGACGAGATTTATTCATGGTGGTTTCATTAAAAGCAGTGATAAATCAATGCCAAGCAGAAGTCTGTTTCTTTGCAATAGTTTTGACCTATTCAGTGAAACTATCGTAGTTGTTAATTCATAAAGAATTATACATAATTGGGGTGCCCAATTCTAAGAGTTCAGTTTCAGAAAGGATAATGTTCTCTTTCCTTCGAGGATCTGTAATTTATTCCATTACTCTGAACTTGTGTTATGCAGTATGCCAAAATAAAATTTGCAAATCACAGAATAATAGAACGGTTTGGGTTGGAAGGTACCTTAACAATCACCTTCAACCCCCCCTGCCATGGGCAGGGACACTTTCCACCAGACCAAAGGTTTGGTTGCTCAAAGCTCCGTCGAACCTGGTCCTGATCGCTTGTTTTCTTAAATCCTGCTATCTTTGGTTCACACTGTATATATGAAGGAAGCACATTGAGAGGATTAAAAGTATGGGAAAGAATTACCATTTTAATACATTTGACTTGTCCACGAACAGACAATAGAGAGTTTTCAGCCTCAGTAAATCCACTTTAATATAGAAAAAATACTCTATCCCGCTGTCTTTGTGGAAGCAATAGCAGTGTCACCAGTGCTAGAAAGGCCAAGATTAGTTTGTTTACCAAATAAATCTGAGGATTTATTTTGCTGGGACAGCTTTACTTACTGTGTTTTATTCCACTAAAATATTTCCTTACTACATTAATTCATGTGAAGTCTTAAGTATAAACTGCTAGCAGAAATGCCTACACTTCCAAAAGTGTGGCCGATGCCATGTTCCCCTGCACTTTGAAGTTTCCAGCATGGAAGCCAATCTTAAACTTGGTGAATGTTTTTTCTTTTTAAGTGTTGACTCTTAAAGCTCCTGAGATATTAGAATAATAAGTAATTGAAGAGAAGCATAATCTATTTTTGCATAATCAATTAAACATTTCTATGGGATGCCTGAAGCTCTCGAATAAGGTTTCCTAGAATAGAGGAATTTCCAGGGGAGAGAATGGTTCATACACATTTGGGTCTTTCTGACTGTTGCTGTCTCATTACTTTCATTCATGTGATGCTCAACCCTGTCTGCTTCAAATGAGAAATTCTCCTCCTGTAGATCATCAAGCAGCAGAAACTGGAAAAATTACTTGCTAAAATGTCCTGTAAATGTTACAGTGATTGGATGAAAGATTGGTGTGTGAGCAGCAACGCAACAATTCAACTCAAGGGACAAGATGTGTAGAGAGGTTGCCTTTGGAGGACCTTCTTGTGTGCTGGAGATTTTTTAAGGGTATGCTAGCTATTAGGTTCCACAACTAGCTTTGTTTTCAGTATAACATTGCACAAATTGTTTATTTGTGCTTGGATGGTCTTAACTACAGAATGTGTATGAAAGTATATTTCTACATTTTTCCAGGGCTTGGGGAGGATATTAGTATCTGTAGTATGTGACATTATTGTCTCCTGTTGCTACAGTGAACAGTTTCCAACAGCCTCTAAAAAATGACTGATGATATATTGGAGCGCTTTCCTGTTGAATCATGCAGGATTTTTTCATGTTGGGTTAGCAAGCCTGTAGGCACCTAAATGATACAGTAAGTACTAGTTCTAATCCTTTCTGCCTTCCTACAAAGGTAACATAGATAGATTGTAAGCCCGATGCAAGGGCATGGTTTGTGCTACTGTGCATTTTGTGTAATATGAACTGAAGATGTCAGCTGCGATGTCATTGGCTCTCTGCTCTTGCTGTCCTGAATTCAGTTTACAATGAAATGGATTGGAACAAAGCCTAAGATAACCCTGAATGTCAGAAATGGTATCTTTAAAGATAAATAATGTTTAAAGTGATTCTGGATGCATAAGCAGCCAACTAAGTTCTTTTTCAAAGTCATGATGCAAGTATTGTTATGCAGATTACATTGATTTGCTACCAGTTACTGACAGCTAGCAGGAATCTTTTAAAGATTCACCATAGTACCCATAGAATAAAAAACTCTTCATGAAAAGGAAGCTGTATTTTCATGCAGATAATCCATCATAAAAATAGCATCAATGTTATCATATATGCAAGGCAAATTCAATTTTGTACAATATATTTCATGACTATAGCAAGATTCAGCTTATAACATAAACAGTACTTACATTTAAGCATGTAAGTAATGCCACTGACTCAAATGCATGCTTAACTACTCGCTGGTTATTTTTTAGTAATTAATTTATCGCAGAGAAACAATAAATGCTGACTTGAAATATACCAACAGTAAGTTTGTTGTGGTCCTAAACTATCCTTGTACAGGACTGGTGTGCAGGTGTATGATGAATGAGAGTTGACAAGATTCTACAATAAATACTTGAAATACCAAAGCAATGACTACTGAAGCATAAAAGTAGTATTGTACCAGGCATAATTCAAAGCAGCATTCCATTTACAAATGTAGTAAGAGTAATAGAAAAGATTAACTTTCAGAGGAAATTACATTTTGTGTGCCTAAGTGCATGTTTTTATGAAGTTCAGCTTCCTACAGGCTTCATGCTTCTGCATCAAAGTTACCAGAACAATTTTCGATTGTAGCTCCATTCAGTCATGTTATGGCACTCTACACAGCGCTCACAAGGACTGCTCCCCACCGGGGACTCAGTTTTTTAAAAGATGTCTGCGTGTTTCAGGCTTCACCATAACATGAGCATCGTAAACTGCAGTGTGTGCTCATAGCTTTTATTTGCATGTAAGGGCACCCGCAATCCTTTGGGGCTACACCTGAACAATGGCTATAGCCTTACACATGGATGTGCATACAGGAGGGATGTCCTCCAAAATCTGCTTCTGTATGGAGGCAACAGAAGTGATTAGATACAATCTATTCATCCAGTGCCATTAAATATGCTCTGCCCCCTGCACCTCTTCATTATATTAGGACTAAGTGAAGCAATGTGCAAAATACAAATAGTGCAATTCACTGCTGGAAGGAATTGCTTGAGTGGCAAACGATACCTGACTACAGATAAGAGTCCAGTGAGTGCTCACCACTAGGATCCATTTCTTTCCTGCTGCAGTGGATACAAATGGATATGAGTTTCAAGAGGTTCGCCAGCATGCACAGCAGAGACCAGCGTGTGTCCTCCCAGACTCTGGAAAATATTGCAGCCCTTGCAGTTTTCTTCCTGATGAAACCCCACATTCTAATAAGCTTATCTCAAAAATAAACAAAACAAAACAACAAAATAAGTCTGAAACCAAAACAAAAGCTGTAAAGAAATTACATTATTCTAGTGACCTTTAATACAAAATATAAAATGTGATTATGAAGGGAAAAGGAAGAAATCTGAATAATTGTTCTGATTCTTCTTTCCTTCTGCTCAATGTCCGTGTTTCACAGAGTTATTTAAAATAACCACCATTAAAAAGTTGCTATTACATCTCTGACAGCTTTAATTTTTGTGTGTGCTCATAGCCTGTCATAGCTAGAGCAAAACATTGTGAAATTTCCTTTGTTTCCACTTGCAGATCCAGGAGCAGAAAGTATAGCTTGCTACAGCAGTAATTGATGCCTTGGATTTCAAGTGGCCACTCTCTAGCATTATTCACAAGACAGCTTTATTGCATTTTGAGATCTGATTATTAACTGTCATGAAAGCCTCGGTACCAAGAAGGAGTAGTGACATCTCCACTGCTAAACATGGAGAAGCTGTCATCTAGAAGATGACATAGTTCTCATGCTCAAATATCACAGCTGTTTATAATGACACTGTGGTGGTCTCTGGTTGCAGTAGCACTAAGAGATGCCAGAGGCTTGACTGGTGCTGAAATGGAGTGTGGCACCAAGGTGCATGTACTGGCAAGGTAAAAGCATGTGTTTTCTCTGGGTAGGTTTAACTAGCTGTTGGCAGAAATATTAGGATTGCATTTTATGTTCAATTCACCTCATCCTGTTTTCAGTTGGGACAGAGTTAATTTTCTTCCTAGAAGCTGGTGCAGTGCAGTTCTGCGTTTTGGCTTTGGTCTGAGAACAGTGCTGATAACACACCGATGTTTTAGTTGTAGCTCAGTAGTGCTTCCCCTAATCAAGTACTTTTCAGTCTCTCATGCTCTGCTAGTGAGGAAGGACACAAGAAGCTAGGAGGAAGCAGAGACAACACCTGACCCAAACTAGCCAAAGGGATATCCCATAACACAGAATGTCATGCTCAGTATAGAAACTAGGGGGAGTTGGCTGGAAGGGACTGACTGCGGCTAAGGAATGGGACGGGCTAGACACAGATCAATGGTGGAGAGCAATTGTGTTGTGCATCTCTTGTGTTTTATTCATCTCTTTTTTATTTGACATTGCTGTTGCTTTTCTTATATTTTACTTAATTTCAGTTGTTAAACTATTCTCATCTCAACCCATGGATGATACCTTTTTTTCCCAGTTTTCCTCCCCATCCCACTTGAAGAGAAGCGAGTGAGTGGCTGCCTGGTACTAAGTTGCCAACTAGGGTTAAAGAATGACACAAGTAACAAAAGGAAGCCACAGGAGGACAAAATTTACTAGTGCTATCTGCTGAAATAGCTTTGTATTTCCTCACATTTTCAAATTATTTTGTACAAATCTTCCTTTTTTTTCCCCCATATTATAAGAAGAAGCCTTTGACTATCCAATGTTTTCTATTTTTTCTTAAAAAGCATCAAATATTGGTTTTTAAACACATCTGGGTTTTTTAGATTGCACGTAAAGCTGATAATCGAGATTTGACTTAACTCCATTCCAAAGAGTGGGTACAAAGAATTAATGTGACCAACTCAAAGCTCTCTATTCCATATGGAAGGCTTTCTTCAGTATTTGTTCCTTTTACCATTTATAATAGGCATTCCTTTTTCTTCCCACAAATAACTACTGACTAGGAGAACAATTTTCAACTTTCTGAGTGACAAAGACATTACAACAGGATTGGGTTCTTCAGCTTAACTGAAAGAAAGAATTAATATTCTTCTAGATTTTTCTGCTATCTTATAAATTATTGCATGTATTCCAGGTAAATGCCATATAGTTAATCTGGTTTTCAAAATCATAGCTCTGAATCTCTCAGCCTTCTTGCTGTGGGACACTGTCGACTTCAGATGTTCTGCATCCTAAGCACTTGCATGGCTTAAAAACCAAACTGGAGGCTGTTAAAGGGATGGACCATGCCTACAATTCAAACAGAACTGTTCACTGTACTAGACTGGAGGAAATGAGGTAAAACATTATTAACCTTTGTGCTAACTGCATTAACTCTCAGAATATATTTATAAAGGCAGGGGAGGATATTACCAATAAGATTTATCCAACAGTAAAGGGGTTTTTCCCCATTAACTAACTTCAGAGTTTCAAAGTTCTTGCAGTTTAATTTGGGATAGTGGGATTTAGAAGAAATAATTATAAACATGACTGCACAGGCAATATGCTACTATTTAGCACAAAAAGCAACTGTTTGGGGGTAGTAATTTAACCAAAACAAAGAGAGAACATTCAAACTTAACATTCATTGGCAAATGCGAAAAAGATAATAAGGAAATTTTGAACACGCTGTCAAAGTTTTAAACTGAATGTTATTGAGAAAAGCATAAATAAATGAAGCAAGAACAGATTGCCAGATAAAACCAAGTAGCCTTATAGAAGGTTAGGGGTTGTTTTTTTCAAGGAAAAGAAAGAGTTTAATGTCTGAAGTCAAAGTTAGATTCAATCAATACATTCAGGGCTCTTGAGAAATTTTGAAAATAGTTTCCTACTTGCAGTGATTTAGGGCAGTCAGGCATGTAAAAAGATTGAATCTGTTGTGAGAAATCAATGACCTTCCCCGCACCCCCAAGATTCCCACTGAAATGAAAACTTGCCAATTACAACAGGAGTTTTGATAAGGCCAGCAGGAGAGGAACGTTCCAGACTCGAAGAAACAGCATGTGAAATGTAGTATCTATTATTTTTTTGTGCCATTAGGGTGTGAGATAGAGGCCTGCTGAACATCTTATCTTAAAACTCCAGAATACCTCTCCAGTGGCAGGTTAGCAGTGGTGATACAAAGCAAATACTTCAGGGTTTGTGCATATGTGTGATAATCACTCTCCATTGTCTGGTGAGTCTGCAGACTTTTACCTCTCTGCTCAGTAGGTAACTGCAATGCCACTTCTTTGCAGCATTTCAAACCTCTTGTCAGAAGTAACTTTGGATGTTATGCATCAAAATATATGACAATGGATAAGTTTATGTTCTGAAACCACCATTCAACATGAGGATTGCTGTTTTCTTACTCATTCACCATGATGGTCTGTCTCTTGTCATGCTAAGTGCCACAAGTCTTCACCAGCAGCTTGGGCCCATCTGTAACTGGTGTGGGGGACCCAATGTTTGCTCTGCACTATCATGGGGTTTTTTTACTGTAAAACAGGGCTAGTTTCATCCCATGGGCTGAATGGCTTTTTCCTGAAGGTGTACTTTAGATGTGTTCCTGTGGAGACATTTTCCAGTTTATTTTCTTCTGAGAAGAACCAATTCATGCAATGTGAGGGTACTCTGCAATGTGAGACAAAGTGTGATATGGGGGCCAAGGGTACAATTCGCTTCTGTCAGCGCATGTTATGTTCTGCCTTGCAGGGTGGAAAGCACCAGGAAAGTCAGGTCAAAGCAGGAATGCAGGTCACTGTAACACTGCACAGCCTTTTCCCAGCCCTCTCCTCCTCTTCTGCTTCCGCCTCCTTTCCAATTTAGAAATCTCAATTTGGGGTAGCATCCTTGGCTTGCTGCTATGAGCCACTTGCCAAAACAACTCTTGTAGGGATCTAAAAAGCAAACAAGCTGTTGCAAGCCTGGGACAAAGCTATGGCACCACAAAATAACCAGAGATAGAGTGGACCCCCCAAAAAAGCCCTGACTGCCGTGGCTTTGCGCAAGCATTCCATGATTCCTGCTAAAGGGAATGCATTCCCTCTTTCTCTTGCCTTCCAAGAGCAGTGTTTCAGAGGAAAACCAAACAGCTGTGCTTACAGGATCTCACAGAGATTCCTAAAAGCTGATAACAAGGTTTGACAGTCATGTCATAATTGTTAACAACGATACTGGAGATGTGCCAGCAACCTCACAATCTCACTGTTTCTCTGAGAGGAATTGCCCTATGACTGTAAATCTGCAAACCAAATTTGACATAAAGGGACATTTTGTACAAGAAGAAATATAAAGCAATGTACTGGATTGTGCCAAGTTACACAATAGCCTCAAAGGAGGAAGTAATGAAAGAGGCTACAGTGGCACTGCATTAATATATGCTATTTCTGCTCTCTGTGCATTCAAACTTATTATGTATTTAAAGATTTTAGGAGCCCAATGGAACAGCCTAGTATAAAGGTGGCCTGATGTAAAGGTCTGGCAATGGGAATTCGGTATGGTCCACTTATTTATGGCTGGTAAAGCCAAGAGTGATAGACGCAAGTTTGCTGATGAAATCTTACCCTATGACGAGCCATTGGCTGTTCTCTGTTACCAGCATACCATACAGAGAAAAGTTTCTAAAAGTGTAATTTGCAGCTCGTTGTACTCCTCTCCTGTACAGTTATTTCTGCTGGTTAACATGCATCCAATAATGTAACTGTCAGAATAAATCACTGCACATGATGCTTTTCCATATGGGTGTCATGAATTTCAAAGCTCAAGGGTCTGGAATTTTTTTCAGGCCAATGGAATGGGCTAGCTCCTTCTGAAATTTGTTGACCCTCAGACAGCCATAACTCTTAGCAACATTCACAGCAAAAGGAATCAAAATAGAAATCAACTTTATAAAAAGTGACATATGAGAACTATGTCCTTTTTTTTCCTGTATTTGTAATTCCTTTTCAATGGCCCTATTAGAACTAATATAAGCAAACCCATGCAGGTTTCCGCACGATCTGTTAATGATTATAGACTTTGTTTACCTTATCATGGAAGCTGTCAATAGACCTAGTTAATGAATTTTTTCTTGTCTTGTGAATTTTAATTAACAGTTTATTAACTCACAATCCAATTCCCTGGAGGTCTCAGCAGAATTCAGGAAGATACATTATGCATATGCTCAAGCTTTTTCCTAAATTTAGATAATTTCTGGTCCAGAATTACTACATCAATTTCACAGCACTGCAGATACAACTCTGACCACTCCAATTACCCATCTACTCCAGCATATAGCAGCTGCAGCTTCAAGCCATACTAAAAAAGCTTATTAATTTAACTCTACTGAGTGCCAACCTTTTTACTGCAGTGCAACAGAAAGCAATCTGCCATGTAAGAAACCTTCAGCTATTTTTCTTTCAGCCTGGTTTCTAAAAGGACTGTCAAAAATTTGCAAGGATGAATAGTAGGTCCAATTCAGAACCTGCATGGAAGCTTCCCTAAATCCCTGTGAGAACAAACAAATATTGAAGGCAAGAAGCTGCTATTTTCTGAGCTTCAGGAAAGTGAAGCTTGGCTAGGGACTGCAGAAGCACTATATCTCTCTTTTCTTCGTAATTTCTATGGGCTGAGCGTTTGTTTACACACTTATTGGCGTGTGCTGTTTCTCCTTGAGCAAGTTTTTGCTAGTAACTCTGAGCGCAATAGCTGAATATAAACTTCTAGGTTTGCTCCTGTGTTCTTCCCACAGTCTTAGTATCTTGAACATTGGATACAGCTGACTTTTAGGCAAAATTTGGTTAAATTTCAACTGACCATTGTGCTCTGGGATCATACAGTCAGCTGGGATGCCAGACAGCCTCTCAGGAAGGATTAAAGGTGCAGGAAAAACGCTAGTATTTAATGACCAGTGTATCACAGAGACCTCCTCTGCAGAGGAGCTGGGGAGCACAGACCTGAGCTACTGTAGTTCCAAGCCTGAGTAGGGGGAAGAAACGTGAGAGGAAGCTACTCACCTGGACAAAGCAAAATTCCTACTCAGGAAAGCAAGCACCAGCCTGGGACTATAACAGCTGATTGCAAGTAACCAGATCTATGTGCCTGCAGTATGGTTCTCTTCAGTATCATTCATACAACAGAAAATCTCACAGGGATTTCCCCAGCAGAAAAGCTTGTGTTTGGAATGCAAACACCCCCTTTTAACAGGATTGCTTTGTCTGTAGCAAGAATGCTATTTTTCTGTGTTTGGGACAGATCCTATACTTACTGAAGCACTGAAGTAAAACAAAATTCCTTGAGATCACAGTAAGTCTGGCTGGTGCAGCAAAACCAGTTATTAAAAGTAAGCACGCTTGGCAACCCTGATTCAGTTCTTACAGATGTAAAGGTTCTGATGTGCTCTTTGAAAATGTTAGTTGTCATGAGTATTATGCAATTATACCAATCACTTGTCATTTTATATTACTGCTGGTTAAATATCTGAACCCCCAAATTCAAAGTCTTTGAATTACGGAAGACAGCTGCCAAAACTGGCAGCTTAAATATCATAACTTCATCAGCTGTGCATCAGCCAACAGCAGATGCCAAGACTGGAGGAAGCACTCCTGCAGAGTCTGGCAGGAACATTACAGCCAGAATAGCGCTTTGGGGATCTGGGGACAATGTCCCAAATACATCCCGTGGAGGATGCAGAGCACTGTACAGTGAATGTTGACTAAACGGGAGCAGGTCTGGTTTGCTTACTGCTTTGAGAAGCCATGCGCAGACTTCCAACAGTTAGTGGAACAGATGATGAAAGCCACTGACCTAGATTATCTGCTGAATGGCTGGAAAAGAAAAAAAGGCAAATCTTGAGCATTGCTTGCAACACAGCCCAAACTGACTTTAGAGGGACAAGTACAATGCCCAGGGTAAAGACCATACTCCATTTCATAGGAATATCAAATGTATTTTATGAAGTCAGAAGATCTTTTTCTGAACAAAAGAATGAACTGTTGTAGTTCATGAGCTATTACTAGTGCAGATGGTGGAGGTTATAAGAATGCAAAGATAGATTTCTGATCTTTAGGCAAAATACTGGTGACAAGGCAAAATGGAAACTGAGGGAAAAAAAACAAAACATCTTTTCTCAAGTGTAATAAGGAACCAGTGTGGAGTAACTATTTTAAAACTGCTTCAAAGCCACTTAAGTCAATGAGAGTTTTCATTTTTCTCTCATTTCAGTAGCTTTTAACCAGGCCAATAAAGGAGACACAGAATTGAAATTAGAGAGGTGTAATCAAAATGGACTTTTCACTTTACACAATGGGTAATGTTCATAATTTGAAGATACTTATTTAGAACGATAAGACTTTCATTGGCAGAGAACGTAAAAATCTAATAGGTTTGGCAGATTTCTACAGAATGCCAACTATAAAATGCATCACCTATAAATTAAGGTTCAAAAGGTGACAGAGAATCAGCATATTAAATAACACCATCTTTCCCTAAGTTGAATTAACTGTTACAACAAAATTTATTGCCAATCTGGCTATAACATCTGCACAACTAAAAGACTTGTTAAAGAAAAATGAAACTTGTCTTTCTGCCAAAGTTTGGAGAGACTTAAACAGAAATTACTATCCATAAGAAATCCTGGAACATTTTTGAGAAATTATCTGGCTGGCAATACCTTCTGCTTTTCAGAGGGAAAAAAAAAAAGGCATTTTAAAAGGCATATTTCACAGTCAGCAAAAACCTGCTCCACAAAAATGATGGTGCTTGGATGCAATTACTTTCAAATTATGTTACTGTTGTTAAGGTCAATCTATGCTAACTGCACTTATTTCTAACAAAACAAATCTGGTATGTTCTCTGCTGAAGAGAACATGGACTTTTGTATTCTCACAAAACATCGTACATGTTGATTTTCAATATAATAATATGGATGATAATGCAAAACCCCTTTCTTTTGTGCGAGTTCAAGGTAGCAGTTCAAGATAGCTTTTTCCTTTCTCTCTTGAGTATGTGTTCTGGAGCAATACCGCCAGAGTAGAGGTACTGCAATTGAGGTGGTATGCAAATGCACACATGGGTCCTGAACACTAATAATTCAAAAACTCAAGCATGAAAATATAGCAAGCAATACTGACTTCCTGTATGTGCTCTTCTCTCTTGCTGCCCATGAGGAAAAAACGTGTTTGTGTGTGTGTATATGGCAAATTTGCCATAGTGATTTCTGTGTACCTAGTTGTTTTTCACAGTATCACTTTCTCTATTCCATCTAAAGACAACAAACTTTGCAGCAGATCTTAAAGGCATAGACTTTATGGAACCTTCTGGGTTTTCATTTTGAAGACTGACATAGAGGAAAAGTCTAAATTGAACATTATTCACAGTGGAAGCTGCAGCAACAAGACAAACTAATTGTCCTTAATCCTCAGCCCACTGTGAATTCATTTATGTACTCATTTTGAAATCAAAAAAAGAACCCAATAATTTTTCAGATTTAGAGTCTAGTATTTGTTGACCACAAAAAGTGAACAACCAAACCCAGAAGTCATTCAAGTAGTGAAAAGATTAAGATGGTTAAAAATCTGTGTATATATGATGTCTTCATTTGCACTTCCTAAATTTTCAATGAAATGACAAAGAAATTGTTCATTAAGCAGCTTGGTACCTGTTCAAGACACCTGGAATAGATACACTTAAAAGTACTGAAAGTCCCATCTTGACATTTAACCACTTGCCCACTTTTTCCAATAAAATTTCCAGCTGTTCATAGTTAAACATGCTAATGGATGCTCTTTTCAAATTCTGGGATCCTCCTGTTCCTTTTAATTACTAGCTTGTAAGAGATTAACAGTACCAAGACACTTAGTCACTTGATGGCATGCTGCTTCTCTTTTTATCGCTGAAATTTAATGCCCACAGTTCCTACTCTTTGTCATAAGAGACCAGGAAAAGAAAATAATCTGTGCTGTTAAATTTTTAAATTTGAATTCACTCTTCTTCACTGAAAGCACCTTGCAGAGAGCTGGGGTCTCTGGGCTGTTTTTCATTAGCCAGCAGGAAGCATGCATTTGATTACCAAGCAACATTAGACTTGCTAAGGGAGATGACAGAATTCCTGGCTCAGGGTACAATGACAGCACTGCATACAGTTTGAAAACTTTGGCTTAAAACTGCAAGGCACAGAGAAGAGAACATCAGTTATAAGGGAACGGTCAACAGTCCAAACTTAGACCTGGTCTGACAGTGCCAGGGATGGTTAGGTGCTGAGATGCTGAATTGATGACCTAGAAGAATACACTTTTATTAGGCAGTAGCTGTCGGAGATCCAGAAACCAGGAAATAAAGCATCCTTTTATTTGATGAAATAATTTCATGGATTGTAAAATATACAGCAAAGGGATGGCATGAACTTCAACAATGTACAGAACACTCTTCATTTCTCTTCAAACTGTAAGAAATTAATTCATAGCATTGAAGGATCATCAGAACTGTGAATAAAAATTTCTGTTCATAATTCTTTGGTTGTTATGACACCTTCTGGCTGTGGATTTCAGCTAATTAACAGTAATGATTTTATCCAGGGCATCTTTATCTTAAGAGTGATTTTGAGGCCAATTGGTTCAATAGCAAAAGTACCAGCACCCTATTATTCCCTAAACACTTCAGTGTATGCAAGATCCAGTTCCACTGTGCCCACAGGGACTGACATCTCCCAACAGACTAACATGGACAGAACTGAGGGGACATGATTCTGGGATTTCAAACTTGCACAGTTCTCCAAGTGTAATGTAAGTCACAGAATCATAGAATCATAGAATAGTTAGGGTTGGAAAAGACCTTAAGATCATCTAGTTCCAACCCCCCTGCCATACCCAGAGACACCTCACACAAAACCGTGCCACCCAAGGCTATGTCCAACCCGGCCTTGAACACCGCCAGTGATGGAGCATTCACAACTTCCCTGGGCAACACATTCCAGTGCCTCACCACCCTTACAGGAAAGAATTTCTTCCTCAGATCCAATCTAAACTTCCCGTGTTTAAGTTTGAACCCATTACCCCTTGTCCTCTCACCACAATCCCTAAGTCCCTCATGGATATTTAATTGCTGCCTTGGGTGGTACTATCCCTGCCTTTAATGTATGTGCACATTGTACAGTTGCTGTGGGAACTGTAACTTTGAGGTTTCATGATTTAAAAAAAAAAAAAAGAATGCATTTATAGGCTTTATTTATTTTACTTACGAATCAACATGTTCATATTGATGCAATGGAAGAAGAAAGGAAAACAAACTTCTAAGCAGAAAGCACAACATCAAACACTCATCTGTTTATTTTTCTCTTCTGCAAAGTTCCCATAACAGCCAAAATCACTGCAACAGAAAGGGAAAAAATTATAAAACAAGAACCAAACAAAAGAGGAAAAAAGCAAGCTGCAGACAGCTGAGTACTTGAATTAAGGTATTGAGAGATCGAGGTTTACCAGCCATAGATTATAATGTCCTAGAAGTTGCTATGCATACTGCAGGTTTTTGCCATTGTGTCCAAAGTGCCACTGGGCACTTTGAAGCCCACCTAAGGCACCAGATCAGTGCAACAAGCTGCTCAGGTAATTGCAACAGTGGTTTCTAGGTTCATCTGCTGCTTTTTGGGTGGTCACAAAATGGGGGTCTAGGTTTTCTTGTAGGTTTTAGGTTTGTCTGAGCTCCCTTGAGAGGTGTATGCTCTAAAGAGCTGATCCAGCACCTCTGTCACAGCCTAACACTGCCCTCACCGACCATGTAAGCATGACTGACATTTGAGGCGGTGCAATTCCAGCTTCATCAGAGTGCTAGATAAAAATCACAATACACTATTAAGGACATAGGAGTCATCTCATAAATGGCCCTGTGGGGTGAGTCTGTTACCAGAAGTGAGGTGCTTCTGCTCACCAAGCCATCTGAGTAAATCACAGTGGTTAATTTACTGAGCCATGTGTCTGCAGGGAGGGATCCAGCATGGTCTCTCTCTACGTCTTATGGCACGAGCAAGGTTTGGCCAGGCCAGTTTAGCACTTCCCTCTCAGATGTGCTTTGCTGCATTTCTGCTGCATGGACTACAGCCAAAGCAAATGCCTGATTTCAATGGGAAGTGAAAGGAAGAGAAACTTATTTCTCCCATGGTTCACAGTGGGCTGAGTGTGTGTTGGAAAGCAGGAGTCAGGCAGAGGGCTGAGGAAGCAGCTCTTGGCTGGATGAAATGGCATGAATATGTATAAGACATAAATCAGCTCATATACATAACCAAGGTGCCTAAAAACCTAGGTGCTCTGGCTAATTATTGTTACCAATTAATAAGTTGGAGTCCACTTATGAAGTTCATATTGTTCCGTTCAGCTCAAGAGCAAGAACGGAACTTGTCTTCAAAAGTTGCCTAGAGATAGCGAGGGTTTGGTGTTCCAGGCTCGGGGCAGAGAAGGTCACAGCCAGCCTGAACATCCTCTGCTATCCCTGCTATAGGAGGTACCCATTCTGGGGTAGGCAGGGCTCTCCTGGTGCCCGGGGTTGGCTGGCATTGTTCTTAGTCCTGAGTATTTTATGCAGCAGTCTGAACAATGATGGATCCTGGTTCTCAGAGTCCAATTCTTTTTCCTTGTGTTTAATGCATATGTCATGGCAGCATTCACCTTGAGTGCCCCAGAGGTGACTGATGGTCCAAGCTGCTGCTTCATGAGCAGCACAGAGCACATTAGACCTGGCAGTTGCCAATTATTTGTGCCATTTGAACAGACATCCCTTTTTATCACCTTTCTTCTCCTTTTCTGTACATGGGCTTCCTTGGTTCTTAGCTGCACAGCTATAGCTGTTTTCTGTACCTCCTCTTCCAGCTTTATCCCCTTTGCCTTTTTTTTTTTGACTTCAGTTAAAACATTCCGTATAGTTTCACACAAAACATATTAAAGTTGTCCATCTGCAGCATTCCTACATGAATTTTGTGGCAGTGTTTGTGGGTACCAGTGACATGGTGTAGTTTTCCATTTTGTGCCCCTACCATTTAAAATCCCTTTATCTGCCTCTGACTTTGTTTCTTTCTGCCTAGTCCTGTTTTCTCCTCTGGGCCACTCTCCCTTGTTTTACCCACCCATATTGCTGCATCTTTAGCTTTAAGCACATGACAGAAACACATAGTGATTCAAAGCAATCGCCATGCCTCAGATACTAATATTTACTTTTATTATAACACAGTTCTGTAGAGAAGCTGGCAGAAAGAATTGTATTGTAAGCACAAGAATCTATCCTCTGCTTTCATGTATGATTACAGCTCATTTTGGTACTGTAATTTTCTCTGGCAATGAAGCACTTGATGGTGGATTGAGATTTCTGAAAGGCTGATCCCAAGCTATTTGTACCTACCTCATTTCCAGATGCAGTTACTTACAAATAAAGCCTGTTATAGGGTATGTTATAACTTAATATTGTGATTAATGATTGCTTCCTCTGGTAAATAAACTTCCTTTCCACTACAGAGGGACAGTGCTGGAGCCAAGGGAAGGGCTAAGAGTATGTTGGCCTCTTCATCTGCAAATTACTAAAGTTTTCTGGAAGGCAACCATTTTTCTTCTTTTTCCTTCTCTGATCAATGGAATCTGGTATCCATTTAATCTATAGTCCATAGCCACTGCATTTTATAGAAGGTGAAAAACGAGGAACCTGTAATGTTCCTATTAGGATAAAAGATAAATACAGAGCTTACTTTCAGTCTCTCACTGTTCTACACGTGGATGCTACAGCTATTTTAGATAAGAACATCTTTGCCACTGCGTTGAATGGATTTTATATGATGGCATAAATATGTCAATTAGTATTTCAATTAGCTTCAGTGACTGATCCTGCCCACGCTGGGAAGGTGCAGTATGCAAGTTTCTTCCCAAAGGGTATAGTTTTGTTTCTTTGTTATTCAAGGGTAATGCTGGTTGACAACTTCAATAGTGGGGCATAGGACAGAAAATTATAAGCTTTCTTTTTAATGGAAGATGAAGGATTGGCTAGAAGCATTTCAGCAGAGGTGAAGTCTTAATGCCCCTCTATTATATGAAATTCTATATTCTACTTCACATTATGCATCAACTCCTACAGACTTTCTCTTAAATAGTTGAAAGCTCCAAAGTTTTGCTGAACTTTGTAAGGGATTTTGTCATTCGGCTTTGTTCTCATACTCACTAGCTGACTTAAAAGTCTCATAAAAATGAAGCTATTCTTAACTGTGTTAACAGACCATCCACACCACCGTGTTCATCTATGGCAAGGCCATCTTATACTGCCTTAACAGTGTAAATGGTTCTTCTTATTAAAAAAAAAATAAAAAATAATAAAAAAAAAATCTCTGAGCAATGAATCTGCTGAGATTTAATGTTAAAAATAATTAATGTGCTAAGATTAAACATTGAAAATAATCCAGCCTGCAAAAGTGACTAACATGCAATACAAAAAAGCCCACAAAACACAAACCCAACAACTAAAAGTTGACTTTGACACTGTGGTTTGATACTTCTGGAAACAAGGTATTTCTTCCTCCTTTTTTTTATTATTTCCTTTATGCCAGTAGAGGGCACAACTGGTTAAATCACATTTATCCCATACACAGTGTGACAATAAAAGTGATTTAAAAATTCTTAAGAAAAAAAGTAATATACATCTATTTCCAATAATGAACTTTTTTTTTCGTCGAGATTGACTGCATTACCCAGAAACTGCTAATAGCAAAGAGAAGGCTATTTAAATAATTTTGCATTCCCTAAATGCAAGTGTGTTTGAGTGTTTCTGAAGTATTCACAATCAGAAAGCAGTATTTTGGGCAATGGGCTTAAGGGACCAAAAGATAAAGAGGTGGTCATGCGTGATTAGTATAAAACCAGTACAGATGTAAACCTAAACCCCACTGATTAGATGCCTTTAAATAATAGGGACTACAAGCTTTGGGAGTTTTTAATTCAAATTTTATATACAAACATGGTAAGCTTTGCAGAAAAAAAAAAATACACCTCTGAAATGGGAAACCAAATCTCTGGGTAATTTTTCATTGTATTATTCCATCTGACATTCATGTGATGGGAATGAGAGAAGACTTAGTGTAAACCATGGGCTTGAAAATGACAAAACAACAATTCAGCTTTTCATGCATATCTTATGATACTTTCATTCCAGTGCTTATTTCTGGAAAAGCTTTGAAACATCCACAATTCAATAGAATAATAGCTTACCTGAATTTGTAAAGGAAAACTTAATTAACAGGAAAAGTATCCGATAGGACAAAGTTTAACAAAATACAGAAAAAACAGTAACTTCTTTTCTTCCACTTTCTGATATTTGTAAATTTCTGAAGATAACTATGTGCAAGACTTCAGCATGTAGAAAACTGAATATTTGATTTATTCTAGCCCTGAAGTTAAAGATGCTATCTTCTATCCAGCCAGCACATTGCTGTCAACAAAACTTTGACAAAATTATTGAAGAATGTGGGAAAGTGCCATCTATGGAGACAATTATTGTTTGTGATAAGGTCACAAGAAATATCAACGTAGCTAAAAGTATCGAGACCCCATCAAAAAATCCTAAGGAAGGCTGAATCATTCAGCATGATGCCAGGAACTGAGCCAGAGACCCTTGGCTCTGAGGTGAGCTTGGAAGGCATAATAATAATATATAGATGGAGAGTGAATAATGCACATACAAGAAAAGAGCTAGCACTGGCAGGGATTGTGCAAACTTTTCTAAGTAATTTTTGAGTTATAAACCTTTTCCCTTCACAATTTAAAAACTATTCCTTTTGTCTCATCACTTATTTTTGTGTGCTGCAGATGAAGAGCATATTTCTTAGTGCACACAGTTGCCCTTACAATATTCAATGTAGCTAAGTGAACAGCGAGGTAAGCTGGAGTTAGCAATAGCATCCTTAATAAATGTGAGTTCCAACGCCCCCAAGTTCCGTCAATTTTAGAACTGCAGTATCATAGATGACATCTAGAAAGACACCTTCAGATGCCCTTACTAGATAGAGCTACAATGGCTTTCCAAATGTTAGCTTGAAAACAATTAAGAAACAACCGTTTGTGCATCTCTTCCCTCCTGGAAATGCTTTTTATCAGTATAGTAACTGGCAAAAGAAGCAGGCTTAAGAAGTCAGAGTCCCCAGCCTCTCAGGATCAGCTTTATTCAGACTCATGAACTATGGGAAAGGTCTCCCTGTGTCTGAAAGAAGCTCTCTGCTTACAAAGAGGATCTCATCCAATTTCATAAGAATCACCCCTTTACATTTAGCCATAAATTCCTACATGACCTGCAGGAGTGGTAACACCTTCTCCTTAAACATAGTGGTTACATCCAAGTTACTGCCCTCTTTACTATTCGTAACCATTCACATTATAGAGGGTTTCATGTAAAATTAACAGAATTGTAAAGCACTGAAGGCAAAGCAACTGGCAGCTTTAAACAGAAAATGATTGTGTGCTGATTCAAGAGTCTGAATTACATTTTTATTTGGATGTGTGTTAGTTGGATGGCAATACCACCCTTAAGGATTTCCAGCCATTTAGCATGAGGGGGATTGGTAATCAACAATATTGGCAACTTGAATGTTCTCAGACTCTTTTTATTTTAGAATCCTCTAAAAAGCTTTAAATTTGCTTTCCATATGTTAAGGTCCACAACTGCCCTTATGTTGAGATGCAATAACATTTTGGTGGGGGGTCACTGACAAACTGTTTTCTTCATTCTTTCTCTTCAAAGTGCCTTTGCACAGATTCATTACAGATGCAGAGTTTTCCCATTAGGGTATTTATAGATCTGTAGAATTATTAGTACTGGATTTAGGATAGTATTCGTAACTTATGCAGAAATTAAAGCATATATTTGTACTAAGACATTCATACTGGCTGAAATACTTCAGCAAATTGAAGATCTCGGGGGACTTTTTTGTCTTGTTCATCTTTTGAGTATGCTGGTTTTCATTTTGTTTCTTCATAAGCCAGTGTTATTTATGCTCATTGTTTTATCTGGCTGCCACTGATACTCCTGACACAGTTAATGATTAAGTGCCCTTACCTTTTTATACTCCTGGACATGTTTGGGATGTCTGAGCTAACTCATAAATGAAACTGCATGATATTAAACCTACTTCATCATATTAAATTTAAAATGTCAAGTGATTTTTACAGTTCTACATACTGAAATAAGTTGCTGAAGCACCATTCCATGAATGTATGGAGGGCAGTGCATAAGAAACACTAGCTGATGTCTGATACAATGAAGAGAGTCCTGACCACCATGAATTTCACAGCTTTGGAGATGACTAAAATACATCATTGCATTTGGAACTAAATATTGAACCATTACCAAATAACTTTTAAAATATGGATTCTTTAAAGTTCTTTTGATTAGAATGAAAAATCACTGTAACACTAAGAAGGTAAGGAGGAGTATCATGCTGTTTTCTCCACTCCCCCTTAGCATGATAGTGACAGTGATCACATTTCAGACTGCTTTTAAGGAGTATTTCTTTGCTGATCAAAAATTAACTAACTGCATCTTTATTGGCCTGTGCTGTGGTCTCTGTCTTCTAACCCTTAACAGCAAACTCACAGTCGTGGTTTGGATGCACTTATCCTCTGGGTGTTCCCCTCTTCAACAGTCAGTTTGAGCCCAGCAGAGGAATCATTTCTCGTCCTGAGAGAGCCTTCATGTTGTGTCAGAGCTCCTCAATGCCCTAAACAAGGTATCTCATTTCTCTAATAAACTGTCATGGTTTAAGGCCAATCAGCAATTCAGCCATGCAGCTGCTTGCTCACTCCTCTCTCCCCCCGCCACCTTTCTCTCTCTCACTCCCAGAGGGAGAGGGAGGAGAATCAAAAGAATGTAACTCCCACGGGTTGAGATAAGAACAGAGGTATAACACAAACCACTGCTGCTGCCAATAATAATAATGAAAAGGGAAATAACAAGGGAAGAGAATACAACTGCTCATCACCCACCGACCGATACCCAGCCCAACCGAGCAGTGATCTACCCCTTCCGGGTAACTGCCCCCAGTTTGTGTAGTGGGCATAACATGCTGTGGTATGGAATACCTCTTTGGTCAGTTTGGGCCAGGTGTCCTGTCTCTGCTTCCTCCCAGCTTCCCCTCCTCCCTGGCAGAGCATGAGACTCAGAAAGTCCTTGATCAGGCTAAACATTACTGAGCAGCAACTGAAAACATTGGTGTTGTCAGCACTGTTCTCAGGCTGAAAGTCAAAACCACAGCACTGCACCAGCTACTAAGAAGGAGAAAAATGAATACTACTGCTGAACCCAGGACAACTAAGCCGAGGCTTTGGTAGAATTAAAACCTCTAATCTACAAAATGTTCTGTATTTAGTAAACTGTTGAACAGTACATCAGGCAATTTGTTTGAACAAAGGATGGTAGGGGTGATGTGAATATAATTTTGTATTTAATTCTATTTGATTAGGAAAGTTACACAGCCTGTCATTCAGCTTTCAGGACAGACTTAAAATGTCTTTGCCTTCACTGAATTGCTAGCCAGGCTTCCAGGCATCAGGTTTGTTTCTGCTTAACACTTCTACTCAAGGTTGCCAGTTAATCGGTAATGATAAGAACTGATCCATTGCATTTTAATAGTTATGACAAAATCAGGCAGAAGTACTGCAAAAATAACTTGAAATATAGGGAAGTAATTGTATTTTAATGCCTACTAGCTGCAGATGTTCAGATTACTGTAATGTTATTAAAATGAGTGCCTATTAAAACAGAAATATTTCAATGACACATAAAAGCAGAGCCAAAAAAAAAAAAAACAAAACCCTTAAACAAAACCAAAACTAAAATCATTTGTTTCTTGGAATTAGCCTTCAATCACTTCTTAATTTTTAATAGGCAAAAGCTGTCCATCTGAAAAAAAATCCTGCTCTCACTCTGTCCTCCCTCCCATTGTTCATAGATTGCTTTTATGCCTCCATCTACCTATATGTGACAACATTTCACCATTTTCATTTTCTTTCTCAGTGATTTCAAGATACCGTATATCAGTTTGCACTCACTGGGCACTTAACCTTCCTATTACCATTTTCTGTCTGTATCACGCTCTCCAGTACAATTGTATATAATTCAGTTTCTTTTATTGGTTTTATATTAGTCACTGTGGTCTGATCTGATCTAAGTCCTGCCTGCATTAAGGAAATTTGCATCCATATTACAGCACCTCTGTAGCTATTACAGCAGTGTAAACCTTTAATGCATGTAGTCCATGTTAGGGCAAAGTGAGGCTTTCAGTGCAGCAGGTTAATCCAGTCACATTATTAATTTCTTACTACAGAGAGAGCCTCATTAAGCCTCCCCCTCCCAGTCCTTCTGCTGCTCCAAACGCCAGTTATACTCTCCTCTTGTTAGCTCATGGAGACAGCGAAATGGACAGTTTAAGATGCTGGCAATCTAAGTGGTTTTATTTGATGTTAAAGAAGTGTTATCTTTTAACATGGGTGAAATTCAGCCATTGCTGGATGCTCCTAAAACCACTACCTTTTTTAACATAATACCTCCTAGGCTTACGGAGAGTAGGATTATTATAGAAATATAGAATGGTTTGGGTTGGAAGGGACCTTTAAGATCATCTGGTTCCCATCTCCCTGCATGGGCATATATTAAGAATTACAGAATGGTTTGGGTTGGAAGGAACTTAAAGCTCATCCAGTTCCAATCCCTTGCCACAGGCAGGGATACCTTCACTAGATCAGGGTGCTGGACCAGGCTTAATAGTGAATGAGGCTTATCCCATGACACCACTACAACAAGGAATCTCCCTCTGCTTTAAAGAAATGGCACGCTATATTGTGATATACATATTCAAATACCATCTCGTTACTACAGTTGACCTTGGTCTTGAAAGAAATGCATAATCTATCTACAGGTCAAGGCCTCAGATAAGTTGATATCAATGTTGGCTTAAGGAGAGAAGATTAAAAGATTAAAAATTAGAAAGGTTAAATTTATATTAAAGACTTCAAATAAAATTCCCATAACTAGGAAAAGTAGATTTTTCTACTCATTTAACTGCATCCAATGCATTATGTATTTCCATCACTGACATTATTATGCCTGGAAGTGTGATTGGAAAAGGTGGGCTACTACAAGCCTTACAAATAGAAAGACAAAAATCTGAATTTCCAACTCTTTTTTTGTTTATTTTTAATATTCTACTGTCTAGTGACTGTGTCAGATTAAATTATTTGATTTATCAACCTCCAAAGAAACTGATTGTAGCTATTTTCAGTAGTAAGACCCCACTAATGGTCCATCAAGTCCGACTATGTTCCCTTTTGACAACGTCCTACAGGTCTTTCACAAAGCAAGTTCAATTTAAGATTGAGGTGTGATAGTTTGTATTTCTGTTGGTGGTAAGAGAAAGCATTTGAAAGCAACAGCATTCAGGAAACAAGATGATTGATTTTTCTGGAGGAAATTATGATAGATCTGAGTCTTAGTTGATACTTTATGTCTACACCAGCTGGCACCAGAATGAACAGGGTTAAATTGGGTCTTCCAAGCAAATTATTTATTGAGAACTTTAAATATCATATTTGTTTACCTGCTTACACCTGTTCATGAATTAAGGTGTTTTTTTCCCCACTTTAATCCTTAGGAAGCATTAATCAGACAACATTAAGAGTCGAAGCATCCCTGCTCTTCTCATATAATTTCTGAGACATTTTGACAGCAATGTTTGAATGACACATGGAAATGAAAAAAAAAATCATTAGCTGGAAGTAACGTGAGAATTGCAATTAAGATGTTATTATTGAACATGTGTATTACAGGTGGTCCAGCAGCCACAGAAGACAGAGGGCATCACCAGTACCAGGTACCGTGTAAAAAAATACCACCTAGCCACAGAGATTGTACCATTTACAAATTGATTATCATCAGTAAGCACATGGTGAAACTGCATGTCTGCTGTGCTTTCTGGAATGAATATAGGAAGAGCACTTACAAAATCACTATTTCCATGTGCCAGGGTTGCTATAAAATAGGTGAGGCGAAGAGTGCTTTTTGTCCCTTTTTACTTGTCATCACAAAGATTAGAGCCATCCGTTTAACCTCACAATCTCATAAAGTGCCTTACTGACAAAATAAGGAAAAGAAAATAGCATCTTTTAGTTGGTGTAATGTGATGCCTATGATAGGAATTTGAAGACCTTGACTTAACTGAAACTGAAGAGATTTATCACTTGGCCAAAGTAGACAAAATGGGGGCTGGGCTGGAGGTGACAGAGGACAGCAGGGAGGGCAAACTGCAAAATGCATTTTCAAAATCTTAACAGCTCCTGTGGTCGGTCAAGCATAAAAACACAGGCTATCCTGCTAGTGCGGTCTCACACAGCTAAAGCTGGTATTTCCAACTGCAGAACTGTGCCACAGGTTCATGACCTTGTCAGCTCTCATAAGCCTACGTGAATGGGGTACAGTGAATACGTGAACTGCAGCCCTCTGAGGAAGCCAAATCTGCATTTTGGGCTTTGCTCCTGGGTTCATGTTCAGTTGCCCTGCAGAGGTGCCCACAGGCACTGTACTCCTACCTGTGCTTGAGTCTGCTGTAAAACTAAGGCTCAGCCCTAGTCTACCATAAGACTCTGTGTAATAATAACAAAAAGTTAATATTATCTTCCGGGCAAAAGCCCAAAGTGCAGTTTTAGAGATGTGATGGAGTTACATACTGTAAAACACCAGCTGAGCTACAGTAACAGGCTGAGTGCACCCTCCTGCTCAGTGCCAAAGCTGAGCTGAACTATATTAGTATGACTCTCATCACCCAACTCACGTACAGTAACTTGCTAAATCATGGTTATTCTACCAACTCTATGAGTCCTGCGTGATCACACTCTGCTAATTAAAAATATATCTTGATTTTTCTGAGATAATTTATTTTTTGACATCCCTTCATCAGGTCACTACCTAAGTTTATTACAGAAGTGACTACATTTCAGCGATGGCCATTCCTTAATTATAGACTTGCACATGCATAGAAAAGCAAAGATGTCTCTTCAGGTCAGGGTTCCTACACTAAGTCCGGGTCAACACATGCTGTGTTTATTTCTATTAGTTCCCAGAGGAGGTGCCACCATTTCCCAGCGAGGAAGCACATTTCCGTTATTCACCGCAAAACCAGAAAGGGAAACAGAGGTGGCAGCAACTTAACCTGTACTCGTTGCAGCAGATTTGTTCTCTTCTCGCCCTTCCTCCCCTCCTTCATGCCCGGAGATCACCTCCCCTGCCTAAGAGTGCTCTGTGCAGCCGGGCGGAGTCTCCAAGCTCTTGTCTTCTCTTACATCAAACAGCTTCACTGTGGCTGCAGAGCCAAGTCGGTCCTGAGCGTAATTCGTGGCTTCCAGCGAGGCAGAGCAGACTGACGTGCGCTTGATTATAATGTAATACTTCCACTGCGCTTTTGGATCCCGAAAGGTAATAGAGGTTTCAGGAAACTTATTACTATTTGCCATATAACCTGCTAAAAAAAAATAAAAAGGAGGAATTCTGCTCAGCCTTAATTACAGCACCGCAGCTATAATGCTGCGATCCGATGGAGCCAGATTCAATAAAACCTCCATCCGGCTTCTGCACAGAGACCTACGTGAACCTGATTCTTCTCCTGGGCTTCCAGCCCAGAAATTAGATGAAGTTTTTATTTAAGCTCTCTTCTGTCAGTTTCCTCCCCCCGCCACAAACCCGCTCCGGAAGGGGCAGCCCGGCACGGCCGCCCTCGCTGCAGGACGCGTGCCACCCGCTCGTCCCTCAGACCCCGGTGGATGCGGTGGAGCTTCCCCTCTCCGTCGGGAAAGCCGCCGTTACCCCCGGGTCCCATCACCGCCGGGCCCACCGCGACCGCCCGGCACCGCGGATGGGCAGGAGTGGGCCGGGCCGGGACAGCAGGGGACGGAGTGGGCGGGAGGCCGGGCCTGCCCCGCCCCGCCGCCTGGAGCGGGCTGCGAGCGCGTCGGGAGCTGCGGGATTGCGGCGGGAGCTCTGCGGGAAGGGCTCGGTTAAAGGTGGGCAACTTCTGGGAACAAAGTTGGGCTGAGTGTCCGGTGGAGCCGGCCCAGGGTGGCGGCTGAGGGGAGCGGCGTGCCGGAGTCTGCCCCCGCGGCTGCCTCAGCCCTCCCGCCCCGGGAAGCGGAGGGACGGAGCCGCGGCCATCGCCGCGCGTGGGGTCGCCTCGTGGGCAACCGAGTTGCTGTGGCTTTGGGGACAGCGGTGCCGCGGTCGGGGCAGTGCCGGCGGCCGACCTGGGGAGAGCGGCCCCGGCTGCGATCGTCGCCGGCATCATCCGGCGGGGCTGCGCTGCCGGCGGGCGGTACTTGCACCGTCTGACCTGGGGGGAAAGGCGGCGGTCAGCGCGCTGCCTCAGCGCATCTACAGTCCGGTGTGGAAAATGAGGCTCTTCCAGGTGAGGCGCGGTGCTCTGCAGCACCGGGGCGAGCGCACCGCCTGATTGATGTCTGCACTAGTGAGGCAGCTCTGCCAACGTGCGCCGCTTTTCCTTCCACGAGTGTTCCCCCCCGGGGACATATCCCCCAGGCTCCGCAGCCGCGTTCGGGTCGGATCGCTCCGGGGCCGCGGAGTGTACCGCTGCTCGCCACGACCCGCCTGCCTGAGACCGCGGAACATCCGCTTGTCTGCATGCTCGTGCTTCCCCGAGCATCGCTTTAAGTGCGTCTGGAGTTAGTCAAGTTCGTGCTTCTCTACCGTTGCTTTTCATTGAGCACTCGTAATTGTCTCAAATTCAGGAACGTGAGTATGCGAGGTTTTTCTCCTGTCTCTGCGAGTCGGTGGGAATGCTAGTATGCTGGTTTAAAAACCCCAAACAACTCCACAGCACTCCAGTGAAGGCTTTTGCAAGCCTTTTCTTTTCCTCTTGGATAATTAACGGTGCGCTCTCTGAGCATCATTCGCGACCGTTCAGTTTTGACTATATTCTGACTAAACCAGAACTTCCCCATCCGACACCGGGAAAGCCAGACACGAAGTTTCCGGGGGATCTCTCAGTATTGTCGGTGGTAAGGTGGTGTGAACGGCTGAGGGCTCCCTCTGCTCCTGTAGCTCCCTGTAATAGCCTCTCAGCAGGTTTCATTTGCTCTGGTGTGTTCGTTCTTTAACTAGTGACTTGCATTCCCGTTTGGAACTTTCTGGGTTTTATTTGATTCGTACCTTACCTTACTGGGTATGAGCTGCCGGTGTCCCCAGTATCACTTTGTGACCTTGTTGCCAGTTAAGTGTGCTGCCTGGCTGTGATTAACTAAATCTGAACACCATTTTATTGCATGCATCGGAGAAAGATCAGGCCATTTTGGATGTGAAATGAGCCAGCAATGGCCTTGGGTGCTCACTGGTTAGTCGTGATTACCTTATTGATGACATTGAGGACAGCTAGAAATCAGTATGCTGGTGATTTTGTGCGTGTGTGTCAAAGTGGTGGTTTTACACAGTATCTGTATTAGTAGTGCAAAAACATAAAAATCAAGACCTTATGAAGAAAACCCAACTCTAGAAAGTATTGACTGCAGTATTTTGTAAGAGAAGCTTGAACTAGAGCTGAAGCTGCATGCCACGTTAGTTCAGTGATGTAGTTTTTTAATATATATGCGAAGTTACAAGCAGATAATTAAAATTGTAATGGAAGTACTGAACTTTTAAGCTTTGCAAGTGTATTGCTACTTCATGTGGGATTATTCTAGAGAGTTATTTATAATGCGAGAGACTTTCCATACTAGTATGGTAAATGAATTGAGGAAAGCATGTGAGGAAAATGGTTTAGTGCATGTGTATAATTCTTAGTAAAGAAAGGTGCTGACTTGATTTCGGGTCTGCAATTTAGAGGCATGTTGATGCTCTTCCCTGTGCTGTGAGCTCTGTCCTGCTATGCAGGCTCTTCCCTTGCCCACCAGGGCTCCTGCAGGCTTTATACTGTATACTTCTCTGAATTACTCCTAGCGTTGCCTTGCTGTGGGAATGAACGACAGGCTTTGGGCTGAAGGCGTGTGTAAAGCAGTAGGAGGTGCCACTCGGGTCCGTGTTGTCAGAGCAGAGGAGCTGCGAGTTGGCACGGGGGCTTGCTGCAGGATTTTCCCCAAGTTGGTTTTGTGGCTGGCTGCTTAATTAATAGCACATCAGGTAGGGGCTGTCTGATTAACCAGCAACTCGGTCCATTGTCTGTTAAGGGCGGTAAAAATAATAGGGTTTTTTAAGAGAGCCGGTGGGGTTTGGGTCCGTTGCAGTAAGCTCTGGCCCTGCACGTAGCTCCTGTAGCCCTGGCAGTAGTTCAGTTCTGATATTGGTGACCTTCTGTGCAAGTTGGGGTCTTGCACAGAAATCCATGTGTGTTGGCTGCATGTTCTGCAAATCCCTGTGCTTGTGGACTTGTGAATGTGTGAGTTATGGGAGTACTGAAACAACCTGTTTCTTAAGTTCCTGGAGAGCAAGTCATTTGAGCTACATAGTGATGCCACATTTTCATGTTACTATTCTATAATGTCTGTATTAGAGTTTTCCCCCCTCATAAATGAGTTTCCAACCTCTTGTGCAGAGGGGGATGTGTTTGATGGTTTGAGAGTTGTTTTTTTGGGAGGGGGGTTGTGTTTCATTTTTTGAGCAAGGTTCACTGTTTTTCATTTAGTACCACATCTCTCTGTTCTTATAGTATTCTAATGGAGAATTTCTGCAGATAGGTTCAGTCTTCATACTCTTCTTCTTGGAAGAGACCACTTCTTGCAAGTGGCATAAGGCACTGATTTTATATGAGCGTAAGTAATTATCAGGTCTTTGATACCAGAAGACACAGATTAACTGCAATCTGCAAACAAGATTTTCATGCATTTGAAATTATGAAAGGCACAGTTTTGTGGTGCTGCTGTATGAGGAGCCAGCAAGCCTACAGAGAGAGGGAAGAAGTTATTAATGATGAGGAATGACTATGGCTGGTGGTGAGTATGTCTTCTGAGTATAAAGAACACTGTATGACTTGAGAAATAATTACAGATGGGTCTTGATTTACTGGAAAATGTAAGGAAAATGGGAGGTTTGTTCATCTGTATAGTTGTTACCTTTTGTGTATGGTTTTCATCTTTGATGTGCTGACTTTGGCAGCTAGGTCTGTCTTGTTCTGATATTGAAGATGTAACCTTCTAATTTTTATTTGGAAACTAGCGAACTCTAGATTATAGTCATGTGCATGTGTTGAAGTGGAACACTACTAGAGTTACAAGTGATGGGAAATGACTTCTTCAAGGTGCTTTTGTGATGAATGCAGTGCTTAAGCTCCTGTTGTACAGGGGTGATGTCAAGATGTATTAATCAAGAGGTATTAAACAGCAAGATACTTCGAAATCAACTTTTGTTTAAAGAAGCTTAGAAATTTATAGTTTTAATTCCTCAAAATGGAATGTGCCACAGTACCTGTCTCCGGAAATGGTGGAGCAGAAGATTCACCTTGATGCTCAGTGCTCTGAAATGAGCTCTGTTGCTGCTCTCCTTAACAAAATGCATCTGCAGTGACAGTAAGTCCTTTCCCAGGTCTTTGATTTTTGTTTTGCTTTGCAGTTCTACAGCTTAAGTTTCCCTCAGAGGCATCTTCTTTCAGCCCAACCAGGGAAAGATCAGTCAGTGATTATCCCAATTAAAAACAATTACGATGCAGAAACATGAAGTTGACAGCGCTGCAGTCTTCGCTTATGCTAACATCTCTACCTTTGATTTGGTGAAACTATTTAGAGTCATAGCCCTAATGCCTCGAGATAGATTTGAATATCCAAATTTTATAGCGTGTCATGTAGGGGAATGCATTAGAGGAAAAAGAAATTGAATCATTGTAATGTGCTTTAGCATAGGAAAGGATTAGGTAAAGGCTGCAGGTTTGCACAAACTGAGAAGTACTTTCTTGTTTACAGGTACTGATTCAGTGCTCAGAAGGCCACACTGTTTTTGTGTCCATTGAGACAGATGAAAAACAGATCAAAGTTGAAGGCCTTTTAAATGAAAGTATATCCAGGGAGGGTACTGTTTGGATTACAAAAAATAGGGGGGGAGTGGGAGAGCTCTCTGACTGCAGTCAACTTAAATTTACTGTACGTTGGTTTTGGGTTTAGAGAGGAGCTAATGCAGAATAAAGGGAAGTGGCAAGAGTTCCAAAAATCTCAGTGGGTTCTCAGTCTTGTACTTGGTTGAATGAAGAGACAAGGCAGTGGACAGCTGATGAAATAATGCAGATAATAGGGGTTTAATTTGTGTCAAACTAAAATGTGCATATTGAAATCTGGTGTAAGAAAAGATCACTTAAAGTACAACTCAATGTATATAGCATTGGCTTTATTTGAAAGAACAGTTTTATACTTTTAAAGTTTCATTTTTTAAATGCAATAAAGTGTTTATTCCTTAAAAAAAAAAATCAATGATACTTTAATTTTTCATAGCGGATGCAGGATTTTTTTTTTTTTTTTCCTTAAACTATGACTTTTAAGTATTTTTCTCTTGAAAAATGGTTCTGTTGATCAATATAAACAATAATTAACTGGCAAAATTGCTGCATTTCCAGCTGAGCCAGACTGCAGTCAGAGCTATTGAAGTTGTGCTCAGCCCTGAACAATCACATCTGAAGCCTACATGTGCTCACCTGGAGGAACTGCATGAGAAGGGACAGTATTTGAGACTAGATATGTCTTTTGGTGTGGTGTTAATCCTGGTTGCACACAGCAGAAACCTTGTGTGTTTGACTGTAAATCATGGAGCATTTAAAACAGGTACTGCAGAGGAACTACTATGGTGGGGCCTCAGAAAATGAGCCAGCAACATGGGCCCGAAAAGGCTTTTGAGCAAGTACTTCTGATAATAGGAAGGGAAAACAAGAGGTGATGGGATTTGTCTGGGAGGTTCTTATTAAGTGGTCAATTATTGGGTACTGGAAAATACAAGGATAGACTTCAAAGGTTTTCCTTGAGAATTACACTCCCAACTCGTGCCCCCATGCACCAAACTCAGGCCAGTATTTCTTCTGACTAGTACTTTCACAGCAATAGGTTAACTTTTTCTTTTTTCTTTAAATGCTGGAAATAAGCAAGTTGCTGTCAGAGAGACTAATTCCAGACTTAAAGGCTGACATTTATGGTTATGAAGAGCGTGCTATTGAAATTTAACAGTTGACTGAATTGTCTCTTTTTATTTTTTTTTCTTCCCCTGAGCTGTTATCTGCTTTATTTCTTCTGTCTGGAAGTCCTGTAGCTGAACCCAAATGCTGGGGAAAAACAACCAACCACCCCCCCAAAAAAAAACTCAAGGAAAACAAAAACCAATCTGCCAAAAAAAATGGAGAATGGGGGAAACAACCCCCAAAAAAACCAAAAGAACCCACACCCAAACAAAACCCGAAAACACCCCCAAACCAAAGCCAAGTCTGCCTCCACCCACAAAGAAAGGTCTCCCACCATCGGTTCATGTGCTGTGCAGTGCTAATATGACTTCAAATGTATGTGTATGTGTACAGAGGCTGAAACAACAATGCAAAGACTCTGGAAAAGTTGGTTATCTTTAAAGACTTGCTCCTTCTCATATGCTGTTGTGATGGGCGGAGAACTGGCATGAGGGTCTCAGTAATACAGTGCATATTGTTCAAATTTCTGACTTGCTGTTTGAGGAAGAAACACGTGTTACGATGAAAAGAGGTTAATAAATATGAGCATGAAGGAGCTTATAAAATCTTTGTGCAAGTTAAATCTGACTTACAAGCAGCTGCCACCATCTCCTGTCATGCTGAGGCTTGTGCTAGAACAACCTAATGCATTGCAGCTGAGAATGGAAGCAAGGTCCTTTATGCTGCACATCCACCCAGGTGTGTGTCTCAGCTTCTCTGATTGCAATGTGCTTGCAGCAGAAGTCTTTTTTACATATCAAGTCACTTGTACAGCACGGTGGCAGGGAAGTTGTGGAATTGAGATGTGTTTTGTTTCAGTGAGGTAGATACAGCATAAGAAGCACCAGAGGCATCAGGTATGGGCAGGTTTTGTATCTATTGCTATAGATATATTACTAAATGCTGTTTCTTTGGGTTTGAGATATATAACTGGGGAAAGATTGTATGTTCAGTTATAATGAAGAGAGAAATCTTGAATTTTCCTGTAGCCTTAAAGCAGTAGTTTGAGTTTCATTGACGATTTATGATTAAATCCAGATTACTTTGCCATCTATATCTTAATGGGAGCAGTAGACCCCCCCTGGCATTGCCTGTTCTTAAAAAATGTTCTTCTTATTCCCACCTTTTATGTATGGATGAACTTAAAAAAAAAAAATGTGTTCTTTCTCTAGCACTGCTGAAATTGTAGTGCCATGTTCATAATTTAGGAGAATGCTTGAGTTCAATAGGCCTTGACTGTTCTGAAGAGTTTTACTGCTCAACATGTTTAGGTCTTCTATGAAATTTAAAACCTAATAAATTACAGCTGTTTGTAGATGTAAACCCCTGTTTGGAGTAAATTGGCAGGGAAAATCAACTAGTTTTCCACAATCTGATTTAATATAAAGCATGGCCAGCATGCCTTTTGCCTGTGCTAAGGTCAGGACAACAATAATTTTCAGTGTATCGTGCTACTTGACTGCATAAGAAGCAATCTCGTCTAATCCAATCCAGAGCGGGTCAGTAAATGATGAATTTTGTTTCGCTTACGAGCATACTGATTTTCATAGTGCATTTACAGAAGAATCAGGCAGGTCTGTACTTGAAGGCGCTCTATTTGTTGAAGTCTGAGTCTCTTAGTGTTTCCAGTAAAATGTGCAAGATGAAATGGCATATTACTGTGGACATATTTTACATGAAGAAACTGGGAAATTGGACTCGCATGGTTGATGCAGAAACCATAATTTAATTTTTCTGAATACAATCATGTTTTGATTTCATCTTGGCTTCTTAAGCCTTATTGTAGTCACCTGGATGTGTGTGGGTCCTGCTGGTTGAGGATAGTCTGCTAAAATCATGAAAACTGGGTCTGTCTTTGCTACAACCAGCCACTTGCTGGTGCCCTCAGTTCAGGAGGGGGCAAGCATTAGGGTGAAGTTGATGCTTATCAGATGCTGAAGAAGGTAGTAACCCTTTGTGGTCCTGAACTTGTAGATGCAAGACAGTAATGCTCCTGGGTGTTGGGACTCTGTGTTGGTAGAACATACACATGCAGGATCATGTGCAGTTTTCACATCAAAAACTCATGACTAAAATGTCACTGTTTACTGTGGGGACTTTATTGAAATGGTAACATTTTGGTGTTTTTTGCTACAAGTTTTTTGCTTCTGTGTCAGAAGCTGAGGTTGCCAGTGGGAGGAAAACTCTTCGGGAGCCTGGGTTATTTAACACCTCAGCTAAGTGTGGGGTTAGCAAATGACAAAACAGCTGTATATTTGTGTATATTTTATTAGGGTAATGTTTAAGCAGAGCGTAGGTTGACTGCATTTCTGCTAGATCACTGTTTGATGCCAGAACCTGTTTCTCACTCACTGTGTTATGCTGTGGGAACATGGTGGAAAATTAAGTAATAACAGTAAAATATTTGTAGTTCTTTTTGAAAACAAATGCTCTCAAGAAACCTGGCAAAGTGATCAAGAGCTGTTAGCATATACACTGTCATGTATGTGCATGTACTTCGAGTCTTTCCCTTCCAGTATTAAGATCAGAAATCCCTAAATTCCTAAGGTTTGTATAGTGAGATCTTCAACCGTGTAGTTCCTAGCATCAGTTTGAGCATTTAAGCCTGTTTTCATCAGTGTGCACCTCCTCTAGATAAAGATTTATTCCTTCTACAGAGATGTTCTGGGTGCTCATTAGGTACGTGTGCATGTCATTAGAAAAGCCTATGTTTGTATACCAGGCTTTTTGCACCGGAGAAAAAAGTGTGTTTTGTTGCTGTAGACTATTGATCTCATGCTAAAAGAAGAAAGATGCATATACATTTGCTTGACCAATCATTACCCTGTTAAAACTGGTAGAAGGTGGCTGGCTAAATTAATGCTGAAAACTTTTTTCTAGTATTAGGTTTAGGTTGGATAATAGTTTACCTGGACCTGTACTTGGAGTGGTGCTGAAGCCTGCAGAAGCTGCCAGAGCCCAGTGCCAGTGCTCTGTTGCTGTCGTCGTCCATCCGCAATGGAAGCGCACTGAAATGTCTCTTTGTTCTTGACAACATAAAGGGCAGCAGCTACTCATGTGTAACACTTCTTCCGTTCTTGAATGTTTACTTGTTGTCTATTTTCTACTCTTGACTAAGCAAGAGTTAGCTTTTGTCCCAGAAGTAGCAAAATTAATGTAAATAAGAATTATTTTCCTCTTCTGCTTTTGAGGGTCTGCCTCTCACATAGCACTATTCCTCTTGTAGCTACTCCTGCATCTTTCCTTTCCTTAAAAACTCTGTAGAAACTGCAGGGGAAAAAGGCTATGAAGCCTTACAGAGAACTGGTCAATGATTTGTAGAATCAAATACAATTACTGAAGTAGTTGCATATACGTGGTAGTTTTCCTTTTATATGTTTAGCTTAATCTGTTTGTAGATCTTGCAGTTTATCAATTTCTCACTATAATTGTTGTACCTATTGGATTTTGAATCTTATGTTGACTGTTACTGTTGTATTACTAAAGAAAATTAAAAACTTGTGTGGCTGTGTATGACGAGCTGGTGCTTTGAATGCTTTAAAAGCTGTTTAGTCTACTGGAGCATTCTTTTTCCTTGATAAGCTCAAAAAGTAAACAGCTATGTTATTATATCTAGCCATGCTATTCTTCTGTGAGTTACTGAAGAATAAGTAGGGTTTCTTCCTCTCTTCTCCTTTGGGCAATAATAAAGGGTTGTGGGTCTTGCTTGCCATTTTGTTTTGTAGTAAGTTCTTTGGTGCCATGTAACTGTGGTTGGCACTCCAAAATCCAGGTACTAGAAAGCTCTACGAGGTGTACTTGCAGACTGGAAAGCCATTCTGCAGAGCTGTCCTAGAAAACAGCTGAGATAAGGGAATCTTCATTAAGAAACACACCACCATTTTCAAAAGCACAGACCTCAGGAGCCCCTGGTTAGAGAGGCAAGTGGTCCTAGCCTTGCTGAGACCTGGCCCCTGTGCATCTGCTGTGGTGTGTGCTGTGCCTTGACCTGGTGTTGGACACCACTGTTGTGATTCCTCTGGAGGTGGTGATGACATTTGATGCCTTTTCATAAGGTACTGGGGTCCAGAAGAGGATCATGGGCTCTACTCAGCTTTTTCTGTTTTCTTCAATAGCCTCCAAAAGCAGTATAGTGTCTCTTTCATGCTCATTGTTCAAGACTCAGCTTTGAGGCAACTTAATCAAGACTGTTGTAAGACAGTAAGATTTTGACCTTGTCCCTATCCCATCCTAAGAATATTCTTGAGTAGGTCCATTGGGGTAGATTGGTTTATTTTCAGATGAAGAATTCATAACAACTTATTGTAAGTCTGCTTTCTGACTAGAATAGCTGCCCTATTTATACTCATTTCTACAAGTGTTTCCAGATGATTGTAAAGCAGCCTCTTTGTAGTCAGGGTCCATTTAGAAACTGTGAAACACTCTTACTCATATGCCAAATCTCAGAAGCTGGGCTCCTGTGCAGATGTACTGTGCCAGGCAAAGGAAATAACAAGTATGGTGCTTACCTCCTCTACTAAATGTTGACTAGCTTTTAGTGAATGTCTCCTATTTTTTTTCGGGGGGGGGGGGGGTGTGGTGTGAAGTGTGGATATTTTTGGCTCCTTTCATTGGTAAGAGGGCAGAATGGCACAGTACTCAAGAGGCATCTGTCCCAAGTGTAACTTAACTTGAAAACTATTTTGTTATCACTTGCTGAATGCACTCCAGAGTTAAAGTTGCATAAGCTCCTTATCTGAAGCTAAGCAGCTTAAAGAAGTTACAAAGCACTGTCACCTTGTGCTTCCTACTGTTGAGCTATTTTAACACACAATCTTCTCTTCCCCAGCATCTGAACATCCTAATGTTACAGATTTTGCTAACTTGCATAGTTAGCTGCTCATGTTATATGCTGTTCTGAAAGAAAAAAGCTCACAGACTTCTTATGTAGTTGTGATTTAAATACCCAAGTATATTGGTAAAATGTGTGAAACTGATAGAAAACAGTAAAGTCTGGTGAGGTTCCACCTGAAGTTTTCTCCAGTCTGCCTTCAGTCTTAGATGGACTCTTGATCACTTAGTGCATAGTAAGCATGAGTTCTTGTCTGGGTCATTTGATCCCCTTAACTCCTCATTGGGTATCTGGTGCTTTTCTGAGAACCTCGGGTGCTGTCATAATAGAAGTTTCCAACTGCTCCCTGAAGCTTTTTTTACAGTACGGCATGAAAAGAATTACAAAGAAGGCTCACATATATAAAATGCTAATAACTTAGACATACTTACCTTCTGTGTCCAAGGATGCTCTCTTTCCAGCAGACAGCAATCTGCAGTGACATTTTTGAGAGAAACAGGTTTGTAATTTGTAGTTGATGCATTCAGCATCATCTGGAAGGGGAAAATCCTGTTTTCTCTCCAGGTATCTTGACAAAATAAGCAGAAGAAAATAATCTCCTCTTATGACCCTTTACAATACTGTGACTAAGGCGGTCTTCTCCCAGTCCTTGGTTCCTTGCAGCAGGGAGGGAAGGATCAGCATTTCCACCATGTTTTCAGAAAATCTTAAAGTTTGGGAAATAAGCACTGCAGACAATTCACTTTCCGCAATTCTAATTTAAAATTTCTCACATCCTGAATTTGTAAGGATACGCATTTTTCCTTTCTAAAAGACTCAACAACTTGTCCAATAAGCTTAATTAAGGTGCTAATGGATTAATTTGTCCCTGTACTTCCTGTGAAGTAGTATTATGTAGTCATTTGAATCAGCTAAATGGCACATGTGAAAGATATTTGTTTGAGATTCAAACATATTGCAGCACAGAGCTGATTCTATTTATTCATTTTGTAATTTGCACAAAAGAAACAATGTTGTGATGCAGCAGATTTTTACACTTTACATATCGCAGAATGGTTTGGGTTGGAAAGGACATTAAGATCATCTAATTCCAGCACACCTGCCGTCGGCAGGGACACCTCACGCTAGACTGTGTCACCCAAGGCTCTGTCCAACCTGGCCTTGAACACAGCCAGGGATGGAGCATTTACCACTTCTTTGGGCAACCCATTCCGGTGCCTCACCACCCTCACAGTAAAGAACTTTTTCCTTATATCTAACCTGTTAAATATAACCCATAATGGGCTTATGGAAATGTACTGTTACTTGAACTGGGGGTAGAAAAGTGGTAGTATTTAATTTTTTAATTAACAAAATAGCAGTGATTTTTTTTTTTTTTTTTTTCCCAGTCATCTTTGAATTGCCTTTTACCATCATTGCTGTCAAAGTCTCTGAATTACGCAAAGTCATACCCGGTATTTGGATAGATGTTCTGAGCCAACAGCCAACCCCAGTCACCTAGGGGAAGGTGCAGCATTACCCATGAGGGTCTCTGGGACTACAGCTGCTGCTCTGCATAGCTGGTTCTTCCCTCTGCCTCTGGCATTTACCAGGTGCTGGCACCAACCCATTTCCTTAACCAGCAAGCCCAGAATTTAGTTGCTTGCATTTGTGATTTGTGTTACTTACTGGTTCCTTTGTGAATCCTCCTGGGTGATGTATTATTCTGATAAATTCCATAAATTGTCTCTGCATTGTGTAGAGGACTTCTAAAACTTTTGTTTCACTGGGATGCATTTTACATACCTTAGACTTGTCTGTCTAAAAAATGCTGGTACTGCAGCCCAGAAAGCCAATCGTTTCCTGGGCTGCATCTAAAGGAGCGTGACCAGCAGAATGAGGGAGGTGATCCTGCCCCTCTACTCTGCTCTCGTGAGACCTCACTTGGAGTAT
>JASSUY010031104.1:23564-33916 GCA_032466535.1 Forpus xanthops | reverse complement strand
GGGCGCGGGGGTCGCAGTACTTGCTGGCCGAGCGGGGTCCGCTGCCGGTGCCGCTGCCTTGGGGGGGGCTCGGCGCTCTCACAAGGTTCTCCTCGGCACCTCCGCCCAGGCCCTGCGCTCCTGCTAACGGACTGTCCTCGACTGGGGGCGGAGGAAGCCGCGCTCCTTTCCCCTCCTCCTCCTTCTTCTCCTCCTCTTTCCCCAGCATCCCAACGTCACCCGGGACAAATCCTACACAGGGGAGGGGAGCGGCGCCGAGGGGGAGACGGGACAAGGACCGTCTCTGCGCGCCGGCACCCTCTGCCGGGGGCTGCCCCGCCTCTGGCCCTGGCCCCGACCCCGAAGCGGGCAGTCCATACCTGTCGCTCCCTCTGCACAGGGGTAAAGGGGTCTCGGCAGCCCCCAGGAGCCAGCAGGGCTTTGGCCTCCTCCAAAGGGCGAGTCCTTTCCCCAAAAGCTTCAGGAGACCTCAAGCTTCCTCAGAAAAATCCCCAATAAAACAACCAATAAGCGGGCGGGCGGGCGCATCGGCTGCTTCTCCCCTGTGCCTCTTTCCACGTCGTTGCACAACCGACGCCTTTTTGCCCCCACGCGGCACTGCGTGGTTGAAAACAGTTACTCCTGCCCCCAGAACGTCCCGGGGTGGTAGCCCAGCTCCACTTTCTCCAAGAGGCAAGAACATCTTGACCGCATCTTCCTCTGCTGGCTCTACCGGTCCTCTCTCGATGGGATGTCAGAAGCAAACTTTACTGGCTGTCTTCAACAGGCAGAAAATAATTCTGCTCTCAGGAAAGCTTCACAACATTCTGAAGTCATACACTGCCAGAAATAAGGGCACTCTGAGCACAGTTTCACATGCTTTTCAAAATCCTTTTTAGGTTTTTGGTTGTGTTTTTTTTTCAGTTCAGAGAAGTCCCTGCTCTAAGATAATGCAGAACTGTGAGCAGGCATCTGTTGACTATGTCATATAAACTCCAAGAACACAGTAGCACACGAATGTTTGCTGTTTTTTTAAAGTTATAATTTAATGACAAATTTAAACAGATGCTTTGTCTATTAATACAATATTTCTATTGTTCTAGTCTCCATTTCCAAAGTGCTGAGTAGTGAATACATACAAATCCCTCTAAGTTCTTCCCCAAATTATGCTCTAAATTCAGAACTCTTTCAGTGAAATTAATTTTCGATTAAAGTTCAAACAAAGGCAAACAAGACACTGTATTTCTTCCCGCTTTTGCACCCTGCCTCTTTCCTTTCAGGTCTCCAGTTCCATCTTGAAAATTCTTCTGGCACCTAAGAATGACAAACGAAGGTCCTGATCCCTCTTTGGCAGGAACGTAGGACTGACTGAATTCAGTCCTTTGCCATCACAACAACACATTTTACAATCCCTTTCATAAACATATGGAACCTAATGTAAAAGTAAGGGGAATCTTTTTTATAGGCTCAACTTTTAAGGCTGCTCCAGGCCTCACCTCTTTGACGGCTAGAAAACTACTCTTTATTTCCAGCCTATGTATATTCGTGACCAGTTTATACTTCTTATACCTTGTGCCTCTAATATCCTTTCAGATACATGGCTTCACACTTTCCCTCTTTATGGGAAAATAACCAGAATCACACCTCAATTTTTATTCTGTTACCCTAAATAAGCCTAAATGTTTAAATTTCCTGTGAAATGGTTCTACACCCCCTGATCACCTTACTCTTTTCCTTTTCCCCTGAATTCTGCCTATTCTCTATCCATTTGTGTTTTTGGAGTCTGATTTAATCTTTCTGAAAATGGGTGGCTCAATCTCAGCATAAGATTAAAAATGCTTTTTTCTACAAGAGAGCTTCTGATTTCCTTTCTGTGATGTGAAGGCTGCTATATGCTGATGGTTATACCTTTACAGTTACAGGTATTCTAAGATGTGTTAGAAAATCTGCATCCTCTCTTTATTGTTTCCAGTATGTGCCTAACTGCAGAGAACTGCATCAAAATTCTTCAGCATCTCCTCCCCACCCATTTTGGTTTTGTTTTTATTTTTTTGTGTGTAATTCAAGTTATCAAGACTTGTTCTGTAAGATATCCTGCTCCATCTTTTATCAAGAATACCTCTTGCCTCTATATCAGAAAAATAATTTTGGCTGCACATTCATAAGGCATTCTAAAGGCTTTTGTGAATATATTAAATCTTTATTAAATACCAATAGTGAAGAGCATTCATCTACCTAATATTTTGCTATTCAAAATTTCTCATTTTTCTCTCTTCTGCCAGCTCATCATCCTCCTTACAGTCTATCAAAGAATCCCCATAAGCTCCATCTTAACCCATAACTTCCCATATGGAGGTGTATCAAATGTTCAACTCAAGTCCAGATGAATGACATTTAGTATGTCCTTTCTTTTGAAAATCACTGAAAAGAAGCTATTAATGTCACCTCACATGGTATTTTCTTCATAAATAAGTTTTATTCTACAAACTTTCACAATACTTTTTTCTTCCAAACTCTGTTCCAGAGCTTTGTAAATTTCTGAGGCCAAAGTGATAGATATGTAGGTATCTGGATAACTTTTTCTCACTCACCATAAATATCATCTACAGATCTGAACAAAGCCTTAATCTCTGGGGAAAGGGGCAAGATCACATAACCATATGACGTGTTACAGGAAGCATATGCAGCACATGACCTGTGAATAATGAAAAGACTACACAGTCTTCTGCTCCTCTCCAAATTAAAGCTGTTACTTGCCAGTGGCTGTAAGTAGCCAGTGTGCTTATTACTTTCCAGTTACGCAACACTGTACCTCCTTCAGTAGATTACATGGGAGGGTGAGGAAAGATTAAAAAATATTAATTAGGCCCTCAATTTAATGTCTTCCTTCTCCTTTCTCCCATTTTTATTATATTCCAAGACTCCGCCATCATCTGCTGTTTGGTTGTGATGGTAAGCACAATGTTTATTAGGATTAATAGGATTAATTTTCTGAAGCAAGGTAACATATGAATTCGGTGCTAAAACGTGTGCCCAAGAAACTAAGCCAGAGACAGTGCTGTGACTTTTGCAACAAAATTTAATTAGTTAAATCCCATAGCAGTTTGCTGCTTAAAACCTTAAAAGTTCTGAGTCTGTGTCTTCTGGAGCTTATGGTTGTTCAGATGATTTTTTTACCTCTTAAACATAATAGGGGATAAAACTGCTTGCATAAATTAGCCTACATTTTGCATAAATCTCCCAAAAAAATAATATTTTGGGTTTTTTTTTTTTTTTTTTTGTTTGTTTGCTCTGATGCTCTCAAAAGATCTCACAAAGTAACTAGAATATGGATCCAAATATTTTTTTTTTCATTTGGGAATAAATTAGAATTTGATAGAAACTTCAGTTCTGAATTATTTTTTTTAACTTAGCAGGGGAAACTCATTATGTTATGAAGGTTAAATGAGCAGATAGTTAACAGTTGAGAATTAAGGCACCTTCATAGCCAAAAATTAATTTTTCATTGACAACAAAACCCACCGTTTCATATTTCACATTTTGCAGCATAATCACTTAGCTGGACCAAGGTGAAGTCATTGCAGCAGAGAAAACACAGTAAAAATTCTTGCTCTGTATCACAGAAAAAAAGAGGTACAGCAGGCAAAGAAGTATAGACAACTGCGTATTTCTTACGAATTGGTTCACCCTACTCCTATAAGCTGTTAGAGTGCTCACTTGTGTTCTACAGCATATGGTCCCAAACTGTTTTGTCACTTTCTGACAAAGAAAAAGCTGTGCGTGTATTTGTTTGCATGACCATATGGTACGTGCCTGATAGGAGTAGTTGAAAGCAACGGGCAAAGCTGGAATTTAGCCTGAACTTGCTGGGAATCCCTGACAGAATTTGGATGGATTCCCTTTGCCATGTGTGTTTGCTTTCATAATAAACATAACAAAAGTAACTTTAAAGAAAATATAAGATTACATGTGAACCAAAGTCTTAGTGTTCCTATAACCATTCTACAAGCTTAGATAAGTTTTAATTGGTGTACTATTTTATTAAAAAAAGAAAGAATTTCCACAACTGACCTTTTTATTCCAATGATGAAAGCAGAGCAGAAAATGTTATTGTAAACATTATACACACACCTCACATTTGCAATATCAACTCTTGAGCTCTCTTCTACAATGGTAAAGTAAATCCCATAGAATTCTGTTATGGGCCAAAACTGGAAAAAAAAAAAAAAAATTGGCATCTAAAATAGTGCTCAGACAGGCTTCAGACATCCAAGTCCAAATTTCTAACCCAAAAATGTACCTATTTAATTTTGAATGTCTCATTAGCTGTTTCCTGCTTGGTGTAAACATTCTGGGCACATCCAGACATCTATGCAACTTCAGAGCTGTCCCAGCCACAGCAACTGAATGCCTTGTTCCACTGAGGTCCAGAAACTTTCCTAGTGCAATGCTTGAGGATTTTGACAACCTGTGTGTGATCTTGACCACCTAGTTTTAGCCATTGTCTTCTGAAAAGCACAACTTGGAAGGAAACTCTGGTGATGGTACTCAGCGTTACGCATTGGTCCAGCAAACACCAGCCTAGCATGTGAAGAGCTGAGCTCTTGACTTTTCTCAACATCTAGGTCCCAACCTGGCCACAAGACAGAAGAGCAGGATACACACTACCTCTTGCTGAAGCTGTGCCATTGTACGTAAACAAATGTGAGTCTTGGGATGGAAGTGAGAAGGCACAGTGGGAAGCCCAGCTGTGTGTTTCAGACACTGAGCAAAGTATAGGAAGTCTGTGAGACAGGTCACCCTAAATAACTGGTGTTACAGTTAATAAATCATCAAATAAAACAAAAAATAGTTTGGAGCAGCCACTCAATGAGCTGAATGTTTTCAGTCTACCTGCACACTTCTGCATATTTTCATTTTGTAATGAAAATTTTAATTATTAAAATAAAATAATAAAAATCTAAAAAAAAAAAAAAAAGCGCAAAAAAAAACCCCACCCCAAAACCAAGTTAAAACCACTCCTTTTCTTATACTTGAAGCAAAATAGTATCGGGTTTTAATGCACATTTTTAGACCATTATTTATCATGCTTTAAATGTATATGATACTGTGATGCATATGTGTATATTAAAATGCACACAAATATTTTGAAAGAAGTATTTTAACTCTGAAAGGAAAAGCCCATTTTTAAATGGGCTCAGGACTCATCTCCCTTCCTGCTTTCATTTCCAGTACACATACAAACACATCAAGCAGTATTGCCACAGAAGCCAGCCCACTACAGAATAAACGGCTAAGACAAATACATCAATAATACTCTTTTTAAAAGAGGATCACCAAGGGTATTTCTTATTCTTAGAACCATAGGAAACGATAAAGTTTTTTTCATTTATTCATTAAGTTTGGATGCAGGCAACGCTCACAAAAATAGAGCTGATTCCACTAACTTGTGAAATCATACTCACCTGATAGTCTGAACAACATGCAGTGTCTTCAGGCTGCTGCCTCCTCAATCCTCTCAGTCATAAAAAACAAAAGAAGGAGAAAACTGCATCTCTCCCTCTTTCTAGTAGAGCAGGTAAAACAATTACAGAATGACCTACTGAGGATCAGAATCTGAATAGAGAATGGGATTTAGTTTTCCATTATGCAAATTAAACAGAACCATGAACCTCTGAATTAATTTATGTTAGAGTTCAACAAATCCTTGAAAATGTTATGATTACACTGAAGAGTGATCTTGGCATTTAGTCCCTCATACTCCAAAAAATAAAACTAAGGTTCTTCTTTCATGCAATTTTAATTCTTGCTTGCTCTTAGTTGTACTGAAACACTTAAATGTATTTTAGATGTTTATGTCAGCCATCACCATGGCACTAGAATACTACAATTTTGTAAATACCAACTAAATTTGTAAATATCTGTTTCATGTAAACTTCAAAACAAGTTCTAGCTGTCAAGATGGAGTACTGACATTTGGTGGATTTCAAAGTAAAAAAGGGTGTCTGTACGCCCTTAAAAAACGTAAATTACTTGACAAGTTCATAGAGAACTATAAATCCATTACCCAAGCTCTCAGTACTATGATACGTACTCTGTACTGTGATGTTAAGTACTTTAGTTTACAAGGCAACACCTAAAAACCAACATTCTCTCAGAGAGGAAGACACAGCACCACTGGATCTAGGCACCAGAGAATGATACAGTACACGGGGTAAAAATACAGTTCAATTTCAAAATGCATCAGATGTTTGCAAGTCACCACAAAACTATATATTGGTTTATTTTGAAAGGTCGTCATCTGGACATGAAGGTGTCAAATACTGAACTGAACCAAGAGGTTGAAAGTCAGCATCCAAAGGGTATTGCCTACAGGGAATGCTGTTTTGAGAGTCTTGATGTCCATGTCAGTGTCCAAAGGACAGTTGTGGAGGAAGTTTGGAGAGAAGAAAGAAGAAAAGGGAAGTAGTTTTTTTTTTTTGGTTTGGTGTGGTTTGGGTTGGGGTTTGGGTTTTTTGTTGTTTTTTTTTAAGCTAGCCTTACGTGGAGAACAGGCAGTCTTCAGCTTCGGCACATGATTGTTCAGGGCCACAAACAGGAATATGAAATTCCCAAGAGCACTGAGGAGTACTCCAGATGGGATACATTCCATTACAAGCTTGTCAAAAGTGCAAAGAATGCCTTGAATTTGGGGAATTAATATATATATATTCACTTGAGAAAGAGGTAAAATCTAGGAGAAAAATAGCAACAGTGAGCACAACCTATTATTTCTTATGCCACAGAAATTAACTTTCTTGCAACTCTTCTGTCTTTGTAGTCACAAAGCAGCCCACAAACAAACTCAGTCCAGCAGAGACAGGCTAAACATATTGTAATCCTCCACTATGGATCAACCATGTGGTAAAATGAAATTCCTTTCCTTCTGTCTTCTCTCCCCAAACCTGGGGGTTCATATGGCATACATATAGAAGGAAGCACGAGTAACAATGGGAAGAACTTCAAAGAACATACAAACAGTAATGAGAATGTGAATACAGCTAAAATCCATTTGGTGCTGCTGTTTTCTGTGGCATGGGGCAGATGAGGGCTTTTGGCTCTCAGCATACATTTCCCAGTGTTTCTCTTTCGCCTACAACACTAAGAAAGACAGTCTACCCAATTTTCCTGTTCTCTCACCCATAGTGTGAACTTTAAGACATATGAAAAGAAAATTTGGTCTATTAATGAAAAGAATACCATAAGCTAATGTATTCTACAGCATTTACAGACCATTGTGTTTAAAGAATGGGAGTGTGACATAGACTCTTATTGATGTACATGCTGGAATAAAACTGCTTAACCAAACACAAAATGAGTCAATAGTATAGAAAAAGAGAGACTTCACACTGTCAAGATGGAGGGCTGATGTCTGACAATTTTCAAAGTAAAAATACCGAACTTTAATGACATTGGATTCTATTTTTGAAACATTTAAATACTGCGTAAAATCTTTTCTCCCAGAAAAGTTTGCAAAGCAAATCAGCTAGAGAAAAGCCTAGGTCTCCAATTCCACATGGATCAATGCGATTCTGTTCTGTTATAGAAACATAGTGCTAGCAACTAAGATTATTTTAAATATACTGCACTGTGTCTGAATTGGTTATTAAATGGTTTTGATCCTGGAGTGCTCCACCTATTATGTAGTATTTTTTACTCTGGTTCAGCTTTTTTCTGTCTGTGCACCAGTCCCATAAGCATAGGTAAGTGAGGTACTGCAAAGATGCTCTCTACTTCTTCTCACTCCTTTTACTGGACTTGAAACAATCCGAAGTTAATCACTACACACCTACAAAAAGAAGCCTGCACCTTTTTTCTCCCTCTTCTAGAACTTTCTTGGTTTTATTGAAGTGGATTTTGAAATATTAAATTGTCCTACCTTTTCTGCCCAGCTATGTTCTTTACGTTGTACCAGCAGGAAAACCTTACGTAAATATGTTTTTCCTTCAAGATCTTATTATCATCCCATTTACATTTTATGTCTTTCATTCACAAAAGAAACAAGAATTGGAGACTAGCAATAACTAGAAAATTTATTCATGTCATGTCTTAGGTTTAAATTGCAAGCTCAGTCTGATCTGCCAAGGGAGATAGGTAATTGCCTCAACCTAGAGGCAGATTAGATAACTGTCCTGAATGAAAGGGTCTATCTCTGTATACAACACAGAAGAAAAGGGAAGGAAAGCAAGTAAGTTTTTCACCTTTTATGAGGGAATCAATGTTTTCATACCTGGTCAGCTATACAATTAGATTTCTGCATAATCTGAGGCTCCACATAGGGAGATCGAGTGCCCTTTGCCTGGCATCAGCCAGCATTCCCCACTTTGAGCAGAGACGAAGATGAATTATCAGATCAGTCATTACTGTTGCCCCTCAACAGCTGTGATTTGACCAAGATAAAACAGGAGAAAAAACTTACTTTGATTCTTCTGTTCAGAAATTGCTGAGCCACAGGTTTTGGTAGAGGTTTATCTCACTTCCATAAAAAACAGCTGCTGTGTTGCACAAGTGTCTACTTGCCTGATGTGAAAACATCTTAAATGAACACTTTTTGGTATCTTTCTTTCCCAACCAACCATAACAGCAGCAGCAGTCAATTTCTCACAACAAATCTGTAATTAAATTAAATAATGCAGTTAAATTAGACTCAGATGCTCTAAGCTATTGCACAGACTTGATGATATCTCCAAGATACCAGTGTGATTTTTGCAGAGAGTTCATCTAAGAGGCCTCAGCATGTGCCAGTTGCTGCCTTGTGCAATAGCTAGTATTATACAATGCTGGCCCTGCAAAACTCAGATGCTGAGCGCAACTGTCCTCTGTCCAGTTCTTGGCAAGTGCAGAGCAGCATGGGAATCAACCAAGCTAAGAAAAATAGGAAGTGGAGAAATGGGACAGTTCACTTCCAGCTCTGAGTTGAAGCCCTCTGGAAGCAGTAATGGTAAATGAGGAAAGTCCAAACAGCCCTTTTTCTCGTGACTGTAAGTTGCGGATAATAGGGAAAGCAAAGACAATAGAAGATAATATCATTTCTCTTTGTGGTTAGTTCAGAAGTATTCAGTATTTAATAGCAGTTATGTCAGACAAGAAGACATACACTGATTTGGCAGAAAAGCTGCTGGTAAGTCTGTAATGTAAAACACACAAAGGTGGTGTACTTAAACTTTGCATTTCTACATTTGCATAGCTTTAAACTTTCAGTTCAGCAGGAAGGGAGAAAAGATTGCATAGACAATTGTACTTTTGAAAGGGTAGGAAAAAAAAATCAGGAGACATTTGTTAAATAGTGACTTAAAGTATTTATTGGGCTGCTCACACTGAAACAAACCTCTATGGAGTGTACTGCTTCTGAGCCACGCATGCCACTAGGAATAAAACCAACAAAATAAATACATCTGGGTGGAAGGAACCATGAGAAATTGTTTTTTCCACTGTAAAATGAGGGGAAGAAACTGGATTTTTTTTTTTTCAGCAGAACTGTTGCCAGTGTGGCAGAATGTGAAATCTAGAGCTTGCCATGGATGCTAACCTCATTGAGGAAGTTTATTTGTGAACAAGAGCCCAAGGCCCTAGAACATGGAGACTGCATGCTGGGTATATGCATATCTACTAATGATGTTCCACAGACATGGTTTTATACTGATACATATTTATTATTGAAATAAAGACCCTTACAAGATATTCTAATGCAATCAACCACCACTGTCCCAAACCCACATTTCGGTTTTGTTTTTTTTGTTGTTTTTTTTTTTTTTTTTTATTCTTTGGAAACAATGCCATTGAAGTAAAATGAAGAAGACAGAATTAACAGTGCAATAGGGAGAAGAAAACTTAAATCAGAGTTTTGCATACATTAATTTTTCTTCCAGTTTCTGTTTACATTTGGAATTTCATGAAATTATTTTATTCACAGGCTGTAAGATACCAGCAAAAACTTAGCAAAAATGCAAATGTATTTCTTATATACAACAATGACTGAGGTAACACTAATGCTACTCTTGGAAATTTAACTTTGGCTGTTTACTTCTAGTTTACCCTTTCAACATTTTAAATAGCAGAGAAGCAGCAATTGTTGCGAAGAGTTCCAAGCCAAAGCCTGATCAAAAAAGTCTTACCTTTAGCATTGACAATAATGCTGAAGGACTATGCTGTTTAAAGACTTAAAGTTAGCCTTCCTATTGCCTACAATAAACTTCATGGGGTTCATTTTGTTTATTTACTGGTATATAAGGTAAAGGTAGGACTACCTGAAGCTTTTCCTGGGTTCAGCAGTAGCAGTCATTTTTCTCCTTCTTAGTAGCTGGTGCAGTGCTGTGTTTTTGACTTTCAGCCTG
>JASSUY010031103.1:172334-185920 GCA_032466535.1 Forpus xanthops | reverse complement strand
GGGCGGGGAGCGGCTGCGCGGGGGGAGCTGAGCCACCGCCCGGCCCGGCGGGAGGGGAGGGGAGGGGAAGGGAGAGGAGAGCGGGCCGCCCCCCGGGATGGCGTCCGTCCGTCCATCCGTCCGTCCGTCCGTCCATTCATCCGTCCATCCATCTGTCGGTCCGTCCGTCCATCCATCCATCCATCCATCCCTCCATCCGTCCATCCCTCCGTCCATCCCTCCATCTGTCCATCCGTCCATCCATCCATCCATCCATCCGTCTGTCCGTCCATCCCTCCATCCATCCATCCCTCTGTCCATCCATCCGTCCATCCTTCCATCCATCCGTCCGTCCATCCCTCCATCCATCCATCCATCCATCTATCCGTCCATCCATCCATCCATCCATCCATCCCTCCATCCATCCATCCGTTCGTCCATCTGTCCATCCATCCATCCCTCCATCCATCCATCCGTCCGTCCATCTGTCCATCCATCCATCCCTCCGTCCATCCATCCATCCGGGCCCCCCATTCGGGGCTCAGACTGGGGCACTTGAACTGACACTCTCTGGGATCCCCTGGATCTCAGCCCCAGGGTGGGCTCTTGGCTGCCACCCGGCCCTGCCTCACCGCTGGTTTGAATGCGCCTCCGTGCTGGGACCCTCTTAGTGCTCGCTGGGATCACACCTCACCCTCAGCATCTTCCACTGCTAACAGGGATCACACGTGTTGAGAGGCTGCTGGTTGCTTTTAAACTAAGCAAGAGCAGCAAGGGCACCATCAGCGTGTCCTCTTGGTCAGACTGCTGCTGTTATGGCTCTGGGGTGAAGCCTAAGAGGGAGTTTTGGCACAAGCAACCCCACTGCTCTGAAAGGTTGCAAAGGTGCTTGTGGCTGGTGGGACAGGCACCCAAGAGCCAGCCATGGCACTGCAGCCATCCTAAGAGCTCACTTGGAAACCTCTTCCAGCCAAGGGCAGAGAGCAGAGTTGGCGCTTGTAAAGGTGATGACAGCAGAGAAGTTAGACCCTTACTTGGGGGTCACTGTGCTCATCACTATGGGCTTAGAGGACAGAGCCCTTGCACAAGTCCTGAAGGGGTCAAACTGTGGGCGAAGCCCAGCGAACTGAGGTTCCTCATGCAATGCCATGCACAAAGGGGCAGGCGAGATTCCAGTCACCCAGCCCCCAGGCTGCTTAACTTGACTCACCGCTGCATCCCAGTGTTTGCAATGAGTTTGCTCTGACCAGACTGGCGCCAAAGTTGAAGGGCTCTTTCCTCTCTAAATTCTCCTGGAAAGCAGAAAGGGTCCTTTGTGGCCACTTACCCTTGGGACAGACTCCTGCACAGCCCTCATGTGGCTTTGCAGGCTGGGCAGTGGCCAGAAAGGGCAGCTGCTCTGCAAGGGATGGGAATTAAAACCCATCCAGTGAACAGCCACTGACCCGAACAGAAGTCTTAAGCAATAATAAACACTTTGGATTTACAAAGATTTCTTTCCCCCTGCAGTAAATAAATCTCATTGGTGTAAACAGCATCAGTGCTTCTCAAGTAAAATACATAAACCAGTTGGGCTTCCCCTCCCTGGGAGCGCCTCATTGCTGCCTCCATCCAAGTAGGTGAGTCATGAAGTCCTTACCTGCAAAGGCTCATGGCTCCAGCCTAAAAGACAAGAAATAGAGGTTTTAGGTCTTCCCAAGGAAAAGGCAGAGTTTAGGACCCTCTTAGGTATTGCCTAACCCAAGCCTTTCCCTTCTGCACCCCTGTAAAATAGAGGTATTGTAGGAATGCCTCCAGTGTTCCATTTAAACAGAAGGAAGGAGTGATCTATGCTCTCCCCAGAACAGGGTGACTTGCTTCCCTGGCTTCAGATGAAGATTTAGAGCTGCAAAGCCTCATCTGATGGATGTGTATTTTTTCAGGCCAGAGTTAGAACCCTTTACCCCTGAAGGGAATGAGCCTTAAAATTCACTCCTCCTCCACCAGCCAGTGTATTTTTTTTGCCAGGAATAAGCTTAAAGCTCCTAAAAAAGTGAATCAAAAAGAGGAGGGAGATCACAGTAAAGCCATTGCCAACTCTAGGTCCTCTGAAATCAATAGGCGGCTGCAGTCTCTTTGCAAAGAAGAGCAGCAAATGTCCTGCATTGTGCCATTCACACAACTGATTTATAGCTTCACCCCCAAGGAGCAGGAACCTCAGATCCTCAGATCCTTCTCCCAGCAGCACAGGGCTGCCTGTCCTGGGAGGAGCTCACTGGGATCACCATGTTCCTGGTCTGACCTTCCAAAGCGAGGTTCACATCCTCAAGACACCAAACCCCTCACTGCAGTCAGCAGAAGTTTGTTGAACCCAAGATGCTGGAAATGAATCTTTGTTTTTCCCAATGAAGTGCTTTCCTGGAGACTTCCAAAGGCAAACGATGGGTGTGGAGGGACGCGCTGCTGCGGGGGGTCAGGGCTGAAAGTGGTGATATGCTGCTTTTCCTGTCCCAAAAACCATGGATCAGTCGTGCTGAGATGCACGGAGCAAGGCAAAGGCAGGGTGGGAAAACAGTGCATGGCAGTTGGGCAGAGCTGGTGCTTTTGCCAAATCATCTCCCATGGAAAACCATCTCCAGCAAAGCCCATGGGCAAATTCACTGTTTTCACCTACCATGCTGGTTTCCTTCCTCCCCCTTCTCCTTCCTCGTTCTTCTCCAGTGCATCCTTATTCATTAGTCCCCTCCAGCAGGACTCTCTGTACTGCCCAAGCCTTCAATTAGCTTCTGTGGATCTGCTTAAGAGCAGTTCAGCTCCTGCAAAGAAATATTCAAATATAGCAGGCTATGAGGCCGTGACAAACCCGTTTGTGAATGACCACTGCTTTGCCTTGCGCTTGTTTTACCCTCTGCTTTCAGACCAGGGCTTAGTTTGAAACGGACTCTCTGCACCCTCATACAAACACTCGGGAATCGATCACATAGAAAATAGCACTTACACAAATAGACTCTTCTACAGACATTTCAGAGCAAGCAAGAAGCAGAAATAACAACTGCTCCACTGAAAGGGAGGGATCAGAGGATGCGCCCTAAGTCAAACAAAGACATCTTCAGCAATAATAAACTTCTATTATGTGGAAAGCTTTCCCTCTAGAATCAAATCTGAAGGCTGAAATGACTGAATCATTAAGACCAAGAACATCTATAACTTCATTCTATGAGCTGCACTGAAAGACCAGAAGGAGAGATTCTAGACAGGACCACCTTGCCACACATCTAGGAGTAGCTTCAGCAGAAAGAATTGAGAGCGTAAGATTAAAAGAGCTTTTGCATTTGTCTACCATATTAAATGTCTACTATCCTCATAATAGTATAAGCACTAATCCCCATAGTAAACAGTCATAGTGATGTTTGGTAAAACCCACATCCCCACAACAGGCTGCACCTCCATTTCATTTCCAGCTGTGGTTAATGGTGATTCCAGGTTGGATTTTTTCCCCACACCAGCCTCTATTCTCGTTTTGACAGCCTGAGCAAAAGCCCTGAAAGTAGTCCTTAGCATAGAAACATAGAATGGTTTGGGTTGGAAGGGACATTAAAGTTCATCTGGTTCCACCCCCCTGCCATGGGCATCTTTGTTGTGCTCTTCATTTTACCCTCTGGGCATTAAGGAGACAGATCACACTGTGTCAGGAGGCAGAGCCCTGCGCGGGAGCCTGAGCAGCTCCAGCAAAAAAGGGGCTGAAACAAATAAAGATGATCCAAACAAATGGAATCAAAATATCACAGCACTGACAGACAGAGGTTCATGCCTGGTTGGAATTCAGTGGAGGAGTCAGTTAACTGGTCGGAAATGACCTTAGCCGTGAGCCCGTCAATATACTGGTATGAAATATACGCCAACCCATCCCACATTCTCACGTGGTTCCCTGTTTTCACTATCAGTATTAACATCAAGGGAAAAGATTTCCCTTCTGTGCCCTTTCAGGTCATTCTTGAGCAACTTCTCCACCCTAAATGCTCCCAAACTCCCCTTTTGAGTCTTCTTTCAATGCCCTATGTGTTAATGACATGGCAGATGCTCCTTCACACCACACTCTTGCTTTCACACATCAGTCTTGTAAAAAGATCCTGATAAAGATCACATAATCCTCTTCATTTCCCTTTGTAGACAGCTCCATTTGATGTGTCCAGAGCCTGCTGAAAAAGGAAGAGAACTAATCCTGCCTTCCTCCGCCACACACAGTGGGAAATTCATGGGGTTTATGTTCTAGCTCTGCTCAAAACTGTGTTCAAAGTCCCTCTGTATGTGTTAAGTGTTATTATTAGGTACAGTAAGATCTCCGTCAGCAATTGGAATAGAGGCAGGCTGCATAAGCTGTCTCTGAAACCTGTCTGAAGAGCCTGTCTGCCCATTGAGAGATGTGACACACGGTGGAGATTCAGAATAAAAGGCAAGCCCACCTATAGAACCACAGTACAGTTTGGGTTGGAAAGGACCTTCAGATCATTCACTTCCAACCCTGTTGCCATGGGCAGGGGCATCTCACTAAGACCTCCAGCGATGCAGGGGAGCTGCCCTGAGTCAGCTCATGAGATTTAAAGGTACCCCATCATCTTTTGGCCTTGGGGAGCCAAAACAGCAATTATACACAATATTCTGCTTCTTTTTTATATCATTGTGATGGAAGAAATATGTGCTTTAACTTCTCTGGTATAAACCAAACAATTCTCTTACCTCATCATTTAAGCGTGCAATTATCTTACCGCATTAGATACTTTGAGATAAATCTCTTTAAGAGCACCACTCCATTGCTGTTTCTCTCTCTTACACTGACAGGCACACACACAAAATAAACCCACTGAAGACCATGAATAGTGCTGTGGGGCCAAGCTGATACCCCCTCATCTGTTTCTTATTTTCCTCTCCTTCCCCCTGCCCCGTATTGCAGATATATGATACAGTAAAATTAGAGAGCAGGAAGTGACACGAAGTCGCAATTCAACTTTCAGGGAATAACTCAGTGTCACTTAGTCATATTGTCCATACATGAAAAAGGAAAAAGGCAGACAGAAAACAGCTCCCACAAGGCATCTCTGGCTCTCACATGTTCTCATTTTATTCCTTATCCTGCTATTTATCGTCTTGGTTTCAGCAAGCCAGCAGTGAAGTAGAAAACCCCTAAGAAATCTTATTCTGACATATCTTTCTGGGGAGTATTCATTTCCACGCATAGCTGCTTAAGCCATGGAAAAGTCTGTGCCATCACTGGAGAGCAAACCACTTGATGAGCAGAGCCTACAGACCTTAAAATGGATAAAAGCAATTTTTTTCTGGCCTGCTTAATCTGATTTAAAGGTTTGATATTTGCCAAACGTCAGTGCAGTACTCTGCTGAGCTGGCCACAGGCCATTTTGAAATGCAGGAAGAGAGCAAACTTTGGGCCATCCTGAGCCAACTTACAACAGACTGTTATTTTGGGATGTTAAGCTTTGAAATCTGAATTCATTTAGTTTATGGTGATATATTGGAACTTCCTAGGACAAAAAGAAGATACTCATTAACTGCACTTAACCAGAGCAGGCAGAAGAAACCATCGCCTGCCAAAACGATACACAAACCACATTATGTCAACAGCCCATCTCATGGCTGGAGATGCACTGCCGGTTGGCTGCTTCTGTTATCTTACAGACTAGGGATGGAGTTCAGCTCACTGGAAGTATGACTGAACTCTGACTTCAACACCAACCTCAACAAAACCCCTCTGTGGCTCAGCACAATCAGTTCTTCGGTGAGATTTTAATCTGCTACACCCAACGTGACGAGGTGGTCATCGCCTACGGACTGCAGGGCACAGCCACCTCTCAATGAAGCAAAGGCAAAGAGACATTAGAGCATGGAAGTACAAGCATGTTCCCTACAGTGCATTTTCCAACACGCTATCCACATTCCTGAAGTAAACATGAGTGTTTATACAAACTCTGTGGGATCTTGCAGTTAGGAGCATATTAAAAGAATTTAGAATCAAAAAGTGCTGGGAGGACAAGAAACCGCTTGGAGAATAGCGGAGTATTTCTCAAGGCTGTAAAGTTGTACAAGTGCTGGGTACCTTTTCTGGTTAGTGCATTCATTAGACAACAGCCTCCTCAAGCACAAAGGTGAAGCACATACGTTAACCAGACAAAAGCCAAGCAAGCAGCAATACAGCTTAGGAAACTAGGTCCTAATAAGGAAAAGTCTGCTTTTAATGAAGAAAGAACAAACATCAATGGCACTAGAGGGACATCTCACAACACACCCATTCATGTCTCAAACCAGGCCAACCAAGGAGGCACAGGCCTCCCCTATTATGCATCAGACAAGCACTTGGACCTAGCAACCACCATCCTTGAAGCTGACAACTTCTCCTCATGCTTTTGGCTCAGACATCTGCAGGGAGGCAAAAGCCAGCACTGAGCCAGGGATGGGGAGATGGACTGGGTGACCTGAGCTATCAGCGCAGATTAGATCCATTTACACACTGTTGGACCACTTTCTGCTGGGTAAAGTTCAACATTATGGCTGACTTGTTCCAAAAACGATGCTCCTTCTTTCCCCATGTGCCAGTCTCTTCTTCTGCCTCCGCAGGCCCCAGGAGAGGGGACATGGGCACAGGCTGTGACTGTCCCAGCACTCCTGCATTGGCCACCTCCACACTGATACCCACGGGGCTGGACTATGACAGGTATGAGAGCAAAACAACCCCATTCCACAGTCTTTCCTGCCTGGCATCACACCAGCACCAGCAAAATACATCCTCAGGCTTTCCTTCAGCTTTGAGTCTCTAAGCACTGAAGGTGATTAGGTACCTCATCAGCTCCTTCATATCTGGACTTTGCCTTTTCCTTCTGCTTCCTTGTGGCTAAAAACCTCAGAGACATCCTATTCACCACTGTCTGCTTTGGGAGGGATTTATGCCCAAGCAGAGCTTCGCCCAAGCCCATGATTCTGGAGCATTTCTCTCTCCATGCCTGCATATATGCGAACAGAAACCCCATACAGACACTTCTCAATAAGGAATTGCAACTTCATCATCACTGTGAGGAATTATAGGGGACATATGGCTTAATTTAGTTGCAGTGGTTTTCTAGTTCCAGCTGAGTAGATAACATGACAAGACTAGTAATCATTTATAAGAGGGAATGATTTAGTAATATAAACTACCGCCCTCCTTGATAAAGGGCCAGGCAGAGCTGGAACAGTTTGGATCCATTTCCTCACCACTGCTGAGAATGAATGTTGCAATATGTGTTAGGAGGGTTGAATGGAAAATAATTGCCTTCATTCTGCAAGTTCAATGTACAGACATATGTTCCTGGATGAAGGATTTCTGCCACCAGCCAGTTCCACGTAGCTTTTTTCCATAAAATAGAAGGAGCAGCACTTTCTGCAGGTTTCAATCGAGTGTTTGAAAGAGCCATGTGCTGTTTTATCCAGCAAAGCATATGCACATTTCTGAGGTTGAGATGCATGTGCGGGTTTATGGCCTTTTATAAGAGATACAGGTGTGGAATAGGTTTAGTAGAGGATGTCTGAATATGCACCAGGACTTTGGCACATCCAAGTCAGAGAGAAACTGGAGGCAGGGATCTTTACAGGAGACAGCACATTGTAAAGCAAGATATCTTGGGTCAAATCCAGGTCCTCCTGTTTAGATAAACTGACCTTTTGATTTCAATGGCACTTCTCACTCCGGCAAGGTAAACAGAAACTCAGATTTTATGGGAAACATCAGAGAAGCAATGTCTTTAGTGTGATATAATAGGACTTTGTATTAGCATTAGCCCCAAGTGCCTGGAAATCTGGAATTCAAATGAAGTGAAACCTCACTACAAATAAAGAGCTTCTTAAAACCCAACTTGTTTCCACCACGACTTTTATAAAAGCAGAGCTGCCAGCTACTGAGAAAGTGAATAAGTGATGCTGTGGCCTGGGAGGGTTCCATCGGGATTAGTCTGGCAGTTGCAGCACAATCAAGACAGACTAATTTCTTCATTATTAGTTTTTAATGCTTCTGCGTCTGCTGTTCACAATGGTTTGGCACCATCCACACCCGTCACTCTCTGACTGAAGCTGGCAAGCCAACACGTTTGCTCTCTTCTTTTATTCCAGCAGACGGATGGGCTAATTCACACCAGGAGTCCTGAGATGCTGTGGGGAGCGGGAAGGCAGCGCTGCCTCACTTCAAGTGATGCAGGAGAGATGCTTCGTCCATGAGCAGGAACAAACATTTATCAGACAGGCTTTCCAGTCATATGGTCCTAATCCCTGCAGCAATGTGAGGCTCCCAGGATGAGGTCATGGCTGTTTAATCCCAAACTGTGCTTCTCTTTGAGAGGCTGGATCAGGTAGGTAGGAGATGGAACGTGCTACGCCCTGCTTGGGGCTTGCCAAGAGCAAACCACAGGGTTCTAGGGACATGGCATACAAATACACAACCATGAACACACGCAAAGACTTGCTCCAGAGGATGACAGGGCTGCCAGGGTGCAATGATCAATATCCAGCACCGGGCTCTTGTTGCTCTGAGTGGTCAGAACCTGTCAATATCCAATCGTCAAACTCCTTCAAAGCCCCTTTAAGTGAAAATCCTTCTCACAAGTGAAGGAAAGAATAAGATAAAATGGGTTTTTAAAGGTCATCCTCCAAGCTGATTGCTGCTGGGAATGCTTTCTTAGGTGGTTGCAGTATCTTTGGTTTGCTCATTAGCCTTCCACTGGCTTTTGGTGATTTATACTTCAAACTGAAGAACCAGGGAATTCCCTGGCTGTTTTCCTCCAGGGACTATTTGGATCAGGGATTGTCCAAATTAGGAATTGTATCTGACTCCTACCAAGGTCTGAGCAAACAGATTAGCTCATGGCTCCTGGACAGACCCTTATTTTAGCCCAGATGATACTTAAAAAAGACCATCTCAAAACCATGAGACATCCAATGGTGTATTTTAGGACTGCACATGAACTATGCAGACCAGCTAAATTCTTTCCGTTTTCTCCTTATGTAAAGAGAGGCATGCCATGCATATGAGAATAGCACACAATATTTGGAATATTAAGTAAAACACCTTAAAATACATCGCTCATCAGTACACGATGTATAGGAATGAGTTATCTGGAGCAGGGCTGAACCCAAGGAAAGAGCACAATCAATGCGATGTGCATTGCATTTATGGCTGGAAGACTTCCCAAGCTTCAAACAAGAGATTTGGGTCACTCCCAGAAGAACTCAAGAGCCAAATAATGAAGGAGTTGGAAAGTCAGGTTATGTCCTGAATGAGCCTTTGGCTTTGTTATTTTATGCAAGGTGGAGTCATTTCTAAGTGTAACTAATGTGGAGCAGCCCATTTAGCTGCAGCCAAGTGATCCCTGAGAGGGGAGCACGGGTCTCCCACAGCCCAGGTGAGCCCCAACACCAAACACTGGATTTGGCTTTGGGAGATATCTTTTCAAACAGTTTCTTTCAAGAAGTCTTGAGGTTTATGCCACACCAAAATGACACCGACCATTAAAACCTCAGTGTTTCTGTGTCTTTCTCCCATCTCTGCAGCAGTGGGAGGACTCCTCCATTTGTCTCAGGTCAGTGATGGAGCCTGCTTGAGTTGTGCTGTTGAGCAGATGCACAAGGTTGCTGTTGCGAAGGCAGGGACAGAGGCTGCGCCTCAAAGGTACTCACCAAATCTGGATGAGGGTTTGTGCCAGGTGATGGTTTAGGGTTTAGCTAAAGCTCTACCCATCACCTCCCTGGGATGGGCATCACTGAGCCCCAGACGCTCAGTCCAATAGGGGAAGGTGGCCAAGGAGCCCCCATGACTGCAGGAACCCAGACCCTGCAGGGCTCAGTGTGCTTCACTTTCAGCACATTGCAGTCACCTCTGATAAATAAGAAGGGAAAGGCAGGAGAAAGTGGTTGATGCTGCAGAGCCGCCTGCTTACCTTCCCCGAGCGGGTCCTTTATTTTGCATGTGGCAAGAATCAGATCTTCATTTTTCTTTTCTCATTCTACCTCATTCCCTTTCCATCAGCCAGGGAGATTAGCGGTGTCACAGGAACCAGACCTTTCTGCTAAATCCCTTCCAGATGTCCGCAGCCACAAACATGTCAGTCCTTGACATGAGCCTAATGACAAGTTGCTCCCTGTTCGTTAGTGCTGGCTACTGTTTCCCAGCAGAAAAGCTTTATCTTCCCCCCTCCAAAGGCAGGTTTTGAGGGAGGGTTTCTTCTTCCTCACCCAGAATCAAGGCTGAGATCTGATGGTTTATGAGGAGCTCCCCATTCCAATTGCCATTGAGAGCTGCTCTCAGCATTCTAGCATTGACAACACAAAACTGGGCATAGGCATCATATTAGGATCTGAAAGAAACAAGTGCCAGGCCTGGATGGACAAACCCCAGGCCATGAGGTTCTCCAAAAGCCTGGTGGCATCAAAAGGTGCTCTTTCTCCGTTAGCTTTGCCAACCACAAGGAGCAGGGTATGAACTCAAGCAGATGCCGAGGTCAGGATGGCTTTGGAAAAAAGAAGCAGGTATAAGGGCTTTCTAGAAGCAGTTCAGGGTGGAAGAGATGGAAATCATCTGGCTACTTCCTTCTCTTAAGCAGGAAGAGCCAGGTGGTTATGTTCGTGTCTCACCAACGAGGAAGGCCAGAAGCCAATGGAGAAGGTCAAGGGGCTCTCTCAAGTGCAGGATACAACAGGATTTTGGCTCCTGGAAGCCAGGTCCTTTCCTCTCTGCTTGCCCAAAGACACAGTCATGGTTTTCTCAACCTGTTGCAGTACATTAAAAGTTCCACCCTTCTTTAGGTGCATTTTGACCAGTCTGTGATTGCTATGTTGGATTTGTCTTATATCCCCAGATCCTCAGGAGGTACTTTTCCAAGCTAAAAGTGTCCTCAGAAAAACCCACACTATCCACTATGAAGGTTCCTGATGTTTGTATTTCCCCTTCATCTCAGTTAATAGACAGAATTTAAGTGCAGCTGGCCAGGAAAGGCTGTTTCTTCCATGGAAAGTGCCAGTCTCCTTGCTGGGACAGGCAGCGGGATGGACTGATGCAACATCCTTTGCCACGCTCCCAGCCACACCATTGCAGGGAAATGATATTCAGCAGCTCTTCCCATGTTGGCACAGAGACTGCAGTGAGATGCCAAGCCAAAACTTATGCTGAAGCCTCTGAGAACTGTTCTTTTAATTTAGCTGCTTATTAATGTGACCCGACTGGGGAAGATCTCTTCCTCTGTCCTTTGAACTATGAAAACCATTTCAAAACTTGATCTACAGGAGGGTTGGGCATCGTGTCAGCTTTAAGAAGCTGAAAACAGTGATGGATTCTTTGCAGTGAGCAGAAAAACCCACTTGGAGTCTGTCATTTGAATTTATGAATGTCAAGTGTGCTCTTTTGACATGATTTTCTTGATTTAAACTTGTGGTTTCCGTACAGAGTTTCCATTAAAATTAATGTACGTCATCTGGGTAAATCTCTCTCAGGTTGACAAGATGAGAGGTTCAACTCCTGGAGCTTTATTCCTTATTCAGGGGTTCAGCGCTGACCAGCATCCAGCTGGCAGCCTGGATTGAAGCCTTCCATTGGTGCCCAGTGGACCCTCTGTTATCAGGCACAAGGACACCCAAAACACTGAGGAAGGTTAGCAAGCACCTTTAGGGGCTGTGATCCCGAGCACAGTCTCAGGACAAGCACCAGGTATTTGCTAGGGAAACCAGAAAGACCTTGCTCACCTTTCTATGCTGCAGAGCTTGTGGGTTAAGATGCCTGGTGTGAAACAGCAATGTATCATTTATGGGTGAAGCAGAAAATAGACCAACTCAGCAAAGCTCCCAAACAACGAGGTCTGGTTGCAAACCAACACAAACACGTGCTGTAAAAGAGCATACACGTGTCTCCAAAGAGCCATTAGTGCCACAATTAAAGTCAAAACCACCTGTTTTGCAGAGGGTCTCTCACATAACAACCATCTGAAATGCAGCTGGAGGCTGAATCCTCCCCAGATTCAGGTCACCCACATGCACCCTCCATGGCCATCCCGGGGGAGCACTGCTCGTGTGCAACAGCAGGACCACAAGCACTGACTCTGCTCATTGTCTCTCATGCAGCTCCCAGTGATGATCGATTTCTCCACTGCTGTCACATCATCGACCCCAGGAAAGGACCACAAGCTCTTTCCAAAACAAGACCTATCTCTCATTTGCAGCACACGGTAACACACATTCACTGGGCACTCAGAAGTAGGGCGCTTCATGTTTTCCCTAAGGGAATTTGGAGGAACCCAAATAATAGGAATAAGGTTCCCAGAGCCTTCTTCCTCCTCTCCCAACCTGGAAGATGGTTTGTTCCTCCAACCCACAGCCCCTGCCCTATGCTCCCTGTTCCCTTCCTCAATGCCCTGGGGGATGACCCTCAAGCAAATGGACATCAAATAAATCCCCAAAAAAGCCTAAGAACCTGCAATGTTGGGATCCCCTGGGCTAATATAACAGCACCATTCCCTTCCCTTGAGCCGTGTACATCCCCCAGCCTGCACCCACCCAATCCTGGTACCAAATATCCTCCTGTCTCTCCCTACACCTCAGGCTGCCTCCTCCTCCTCCCTTCCTACTGATGGAGAGCAAATATCTCAGAGCCTGATTGCAGCCCAGTGCTCTCCTGAGGTGTAGACAAGTGTGGTGGAAAACACAAGTGTAACCTTATTCCTTCCCCACAAAGGAGAAAGACCCATCCAGTTCTTTTCCAGTAAATGATACAGTTGGTGCAGAAAACACAACACGCTCCAGGCATTGGCTTTGGTTTTGGGAGCGGGGTGGGATGGAAGAACAGAAAACCGGAGTGAAAAATGAGATAGGTAAAACCAGGGAGCAGAGCTCGCAGTAAATGCTTTGCTTTGACACTTGTAACAGTGGTTATTCATTTTCCAGTAACTTCATACCGCTCTTACCCAAAACAGTCAGTGTAAAAGAATGGCAAGCAAGCACTTGAGGATTTATGTGAAGTGTTTGTATCAGAGCACCCATGTGTGGGGAGAGAGGGACTGCTCATCACCAGGAGTGCCGGCCCTGGTGCAGGTCCTGACCACAGCCCTCAGGTTTGAAGCACATCTTATTATCTGCTGAGGACTGAAAACAGGGCTGAAAACCTCCACAGATAAATGGCTTGGAGTCCTTGGTCGTAGTAGCTATAGCCTGATGTGCCCATATGTCCTGATGACTGGATTAATGAACAGCTCCATTACATGACTGCCAATTATTACGAATGATTAGTTAAATAAAAATATTGTTTTCCTTAAACCTCAGAAGGCTCTAAGCAGCCTAAAGGAAGAAAGGAGGATGTGTGTCAATGCTGATTTTACAAAGAGGATAAATCCAATGCCATAGAAGTAACAGAATTTAAACTGAAAACTAAAAAAGGAAGCAATGTCCATACCTACCATGAGCCATTGCATGGAACCATAGAATGGTTTGGGTCAGAACGGGTCTTAAAGCCCATCCAGCTCCAACCCCTGCCACTCTTCCATAGAGCAGCTTGCTCCAAGCCCTGTGTCCAACCTGGCCTTGAGCACTGCAGGGATGGGGCAGCCACAGCT